>JBBBDQ010001908.1:857500-1132500 GCA_037127315.1 Ascarosepion bandense | reverse complement strand
TGTGCTTCCTATATATTTGTTATGATTTCTGTAAAAATAAATAGTTATCACTGTTTTCAGAGCATCTTCATATAATTATTTACACATGTCAAATGCCAGTTTATATTAAAAAACTGGAGACAATCACTTGAAGTTTCCTTCACTTTTAATTTCAACATTTTAATCTTCATGAGAGAAGAGGGAAATTTTATTTAAAATGACAGAACCAAATTTATCAAAGCATCTAAAATCAATTGTTAACTGATAAATCTCATAAAAGTCAGTTAGTAGATAATTACAAATATTTTGGGATGCACTATATCACAAAAGTAATATCAAATATTTTATAAAATCTGTCATGCAAGTCCTTAAATTGGCATAATGGATATTAGCTATTTCTTCTTTTCAGCTTAGAAAGCTTACTTAAATTAGAATCATATAATCAAAGGATAATTTAAATGGTATTAATAGTATTTAGCGTCCTCATTTATGTGCCATGTCACTTCAGGATGTGGATCATCATTGTTCTTTACAACTTCCTATCCTTTGTAGATCTTAGCAATGTTTGTCTCCTTACTAACCATCCCAGACTCTGTTCTACAATCTATTTACACACTGTTTTTCTCTGCCCTTCTTGCCTTTAATGTCTTATGAGTGTCAAATTCTTCAAGCCCTTCTGCCTCAAAATGAGTTTCATAAAACTCTTTTGATGATTGATTCTAACTACAAGTGCCCATTTTGTTTTCCTTTTACTTTCTACTTTCTTGTCCAGATGTTTATAATATTCTCAGTAACTTTCGATACAAGTACATTTCTGTTGACTCAAGTCTATTTTTCATCTGTGAGAAGATGGTAAAGCATTCATTGCTATATAAATAGATTGATGTTGCATCATCATTCAGGATTCTAATGCCCATCAGATTTCTATGTAGCAATTTTAGTGTTATAACAACCCAAGCAAGGCAGGACCACCACTGGTGTGCAGGGGGTTACAGTGAGAAAAAAAACATGGTACAGGAGATGCCTAAGAAAGAATAAGAGGTGGATGAGTTTTAGGAAAGTGTATGTTATTTAGAGCAATAGAAGATGACAATTAAGGTTGCATTTAAACTTGGAGATTGTAGCTCTCAGGGAAGCAGGTATATAGAAGGGAATTCCACAGGCGGGAAATGGGAGAAAAAAAATGAGAGTAGAAGTGGCTGTTATATTTTACTATTTTGATGCCAATCTAGTAGCACAAGTAAATTTATATGTTTGGGCCACTGGGAAAAGAAGCTCATCAGAGCAGAAGCTGTGAAAATATTTGCAGAAAAGACAGAGGGAAGCCACTTCATGTCAGGGAGAATGTGACTGAAGTCAAGATACTAAGTCAGGACTAGTTACATTGCAGATCCTCCTCTGGATTTTATCAAGAACCTTAAGATGACTAACAGGAGCACTCAACCACATATGGCAACAGTATTGAATGCATGGATGGATGGATGGTAGGATTTATAATTGTGCAAAGTGGATTCTGATGAGAAAAATCACCTTGCCCAACACAGTGACTCAAGTTTCTGTCCTTGTTTTTTTATGATGTTTCTAATTCATAGCTTGCATTTTGGGCTCTCGCTCTTGCTAACGACTATATAATATGCCTTCTTACAATTAATGCCTATTCCTTTCTTTTCACTTTCCTTTATTGCATTGTCTAGGATTTCCTGTAGTCTTTTTGTATCCCTAATCAGTACAGTCTCAGAGATATATTCTATGTTGTTAAGATAACTTGCATTGATAATAAATCCTGGTTGGTCTTTTAGTTCTCTTAGGATTGCCTAGCTGTAAAGGTGAAATAAATTCAGTGAGAAGATGCATCCTTGACTTATTCTTGTTTTATGTGCCATGTGCTTTCAAGATGCAGACAATCATGGACCTCCACTTACTCCTATCCCTTGTTACTCTTAACACTTTTTCTCTTAGTATCTATCTCAAACCTTGTTCCACCATCCACTTGCTTAAGCCCATCAAGTATGTCTCACATTTTTTTTTCCTGTCTCTCATTCTCTCAATCCGTCCTGTGAATATTAGACAACTTGGAATTTAATGATAATTGTCTCCTTATTTTGTCACACTTGGTGTGACATCTTCATTGATTCCAACAATAAAGATGCAAGGAGATGATCGGCATTTTCAGAATAAGATTGTTTTTGATTTTAAGAAATGTAGAAAAGTAATTCAAATGCAAAAAAAGTGTAATTTATAGAGAAGTTACTGTAAATGACTGAATACATCAAAAGTAGAAATTTCTTGATGAATAAACTGTCAAGGTTACATATACTAAAATGAAATTGATAACAATCATATCAAGATATCCCTTGAGAATCATGAACATTATAAGATTTGGAAGATAAGCAAAACATCTAATATCATCAAGTTTTAAAAATCACTTTCATCACAATATTTATGTATGATTTCTGGATGAGCAAAACTGTTGTGGAGTAAATAATACACCCCCAATGACACAAATGAACTTGTCTAGATGCTTAAATAAAGAACTCCAAGTGAGCCTAAAAACAAACTATTGGAGTCAGTCTAGAGTTTTTCTAACAGCCATCACTGTGAATAGCCTAAGCAAGATATAATGTCATAATTGCTAGAAAGCAAATTATAAGAAAAACATAAAACCTGCTAGACTATATGAGAGTTGACTGAAAGTTTCACTGGCTGACAAAGATGTGACCAAATCATGGTAATTTTTCAACATAGTTGTCTCCCTTGTGGTGTGCAGATTTCTTCCATCATTGTTGTACTGATTTGATTGCTTGGTAAAGAAGCTTTCATCCTATTGGTTAAAAAAGTTAATAACAGTAGATATGATGTCATCAACAACATGATACTGGAACTAAATCAGGAGAATATGGAGGGTGATCGACATGCCAAATACAGGTCGAGGATACTAGAATCAAGCAGGTACAAAAGTTTAAATACCTGGGAAGAATTATAACAGAAGACGGAAAGTGTGATACAGAGATCCGAAGGCAAATTGGCATGGCAAAGAAAGCGTTCCAGAAGTTGAGTAAAGTATTAAGAAACAGGACAATTTCACTAGAAACAAGGAAGAGAGTACTGGATTGCTATGTGTTGTCAGTTCTTCAATATGGCAGTAAATGCTGGACAATATCATCAAAGATGAAAGAAAAACTTGAAGCAACTGAAATGTGATTCTACAGAAGGATACTGTGAATATCATGGATCAAGCATGTGAGCAATGATGAGATCCTAGAAATGATGGAAACAAAAAGGAAATTAATACTGAACATCAGAAAGAGACAGCTGAAGTTCCTGGGACATGCAATGAGGAAGGAAGGCTTGGATAAAGGAAGGCTTTTTCCCTTTATCTGGCCTCTTAGGCCAGATAAAGGGAAAAAGAGACAGAGGAAAGTAACGTATAACATATTTGAAGAACTTAATAGGTGGATGATGGAACGAGGGTTGCATGGTATAACAAGAAAAGGCATGCTAAGAGCCACCGGGGATAGGGAGACGCGAAAAGCCATGATTGCCTACGTCCTGAAGAGACAGGGCACATAGAAGAAGATCAGCCAATTCAAAGTCAGCATCATGTACAGCAGCCATTGAAATTAAGAAATTGTGTGCTGAAGCATTCTCCTGATGAAGCAAGACCTCCATTGTCATTTTTTCATATGTATTTAATCTTTTGTAACTGCCTCAGCAAGTTGGTATAGTACCCTCCATAGCTTTTTTGAAGATAGTCAATAAACACAATGCCTTTTTCCATCCCAAAAACAGAGGCCATCTCCTTCCTTGCAAATGAAATAACTATGGCAATTTTTGCAGCAGGTGAGGAAGATTGTCTTTTTGTCTTTGTCTCAAAGTAATGAATCCAACACTCATCTTGGATTAGGAAACATTCTAGGAAACCAGCTGGATCTTCCTCAAACAATGTCAGATTTTCCTGTGATGTGACTAGCCTGGTGTGTTTTGATTAGGTGTCAAAAGACATTACCAATCAACTTGTCATACCAAGTTTATTGTGCAGAATATTCTCAACTTTCCCACATAATATGCTACTAGCATTAGCTATTTGATTTATAGTCATTCAGCTGTTATCCATCACCATCTGGTGAACACTATCAATGTTTTCCTTGAAGGTGGCAGTTGCAGGACATCAAGATCTTGGGTCATTTTCAAAAATTTCCTGTCTTCTCTTAAATTCATATGCCCACTTTCCCACTGTAGATAATACTGGAGTGTCTTCTCCTAATGTAGCAATCATGTCAGCAGGAATGTCCTTAGGGGCTGTACTCTTTCTCTGAAGGCACTTGTTAATACTATAATGCCAAATTTTGTCTATTTTCAAGAGAAGTTGCTAATATTTACTTCTGAAGTCTTTTTTCAACAGTCAGATGTCAGTTTACCGGCAGTTATTTAAAAAATGAGTTTAAATTAATGCATGTAATATTTCACAGCTGTAACATCATTCCTTCATTGGCAACCCATTACTTTTCAGTGCACCCTCATAAGAGACGTCAGTTTTCAATGCTTTTATAATTACATTGGTATTAACCAACCAATGTTGGTAAAATGTTCAGGCTATTATGATGGAAACAAACTAAGTGCAACATACATTTTCATTTATGAATAAGTCTGAAAGAAACCTGTATAATGTTATACCCTGTATACCTGAAAAAATATTTTTATTATATTAATATAGGCTTCTTGACATCCTATAACCTCCATCAAAAAATCAATTGATTTTATAAACGTTTCTGCTCTTTCAAAATTTAACTTTTCTTGTAATAGTTTTATTTGGTTGAATGTTATTTTTCATATACATTTCCTTTTAATCATGGATGACAAGTTTTCTATTGAAAGTCACTCAGTCAGTCAGTTAAATGCCATACATGATACACGCTTGGGCGATCATCTCGAAAGAGACATAACTAACTGGGCAGATGATTATCTCACAGTAGGTTGCCATTACTTTCTGCTGTAGACTGGATGACAGCCAAGGCTATAGAACCCAATCTGTCCTGTTATTTAACCCATAACTGGAGGGAAGAGATGGATTAATATCTTTCCCAAGGGTATTTGCACATAAGTGAATGCAAGGAATTCAACTGGAATTTGAACTCGGCTCCCCGATTTCTCATTCCAAGCCAATATCCACTGCATCACAATGCACATCTTTCTGTTGAAAGCATATCTGAAAAGACTGGGAGTATTTTCAATAATGTAAAACCTTTTTTTTTTACCAAGGTGAGCAATAGATAATTTTGAAAAATGTGAAGAAGCATTGCCTTGCATGAATATAAAAATATAAAAAATATAAATCTAAAATATTAAAAATAACTGAAAATAGTTTTAAACAAATAATGACAAAACAGGTATACACTTATATATTTGAGTCTTGGATATGATATACAAACTCTATATGTCAGACTAATAGTGGGTAACTGAATGACAAAACGGAATACATCTTATTCATTTCTGCCTTTGAAATAACTTCTTCAAACTCAATAATGCTTTTATTGATGGAATCATATATATGGGGAGGAGAAAAATTACAGAAAATATAGTTCATGGTTATCAATAGAAAGGCTAAAAATGCAAAGATACTTAATTTAAAACTTCTTCCATCCAATGTGTCTTGATACACAACTGAAATAATCTCATTCTGCTTCTTACCACTTCTAGTTTTGTTTTTATCACTATTGTTTTTAAATATCCCACATTGTAATAATTGTGATTTTGTTAAGAAAAGTGACATGCTGTATCATCCTGAACATAAATTTACCATGAAAGACTCAGATTTCAGTGCATTTCCAATACATTTTCAACATAATAAATTAATTCAGTTTTAGTTAAAACTGTATTCTGCAAATCAAAATTATAGTCAAATTTTTTTACAATGAACAACTAATTCATTGAGGGTGTCTTCCATAAAAGATCTCTTTTGCATTCATATTTTTTATTTAAATTTCACCTATGCATTTTTTTGTGACAATTTTTTACAGTCTACACAGTAAATTCCTGTTGTAGGATTAATGTTATTTTTTCCGATGGATTAAGTCTCTTACTGTTTTAGAAGCAGTTATAATACACTGTATATTAAGTTTTCTGCAAATATTTTCATGGAAACTTTTCTGATGAGCTTTTTGTCCTGATGCCCCTGTCCATGCTGATTTAAATATGCTATTAGATTGGCATCTTGATCTCACCCTTTTACTGTTGAAATAATTAAATGTAACTGCAAATTATTCTCCAACAGTTTCTTTTCTTGCACTTCCCATCTGCAGAACTTACTTTTGTTTATTTGCTTCCTTGATATCACTAAAATTTAAATACAACATCAATTGTCATCTTCTGTCTTCTTGAATCCTGGTTACCTTTTATCCTTTCTTCAATACTTCTTGCACTCAGCATTTTTTCTCACTGTAACCACCTGCGCAATAATGGCAGTCCTGCTTTGTTTGGGGTGAAATGATTAAAAAAATGTTTAGATAAATTCTTTCCAATTTTATTCATAACTGAGATGGTACATTGTATTATGTGTCTGTTTGAGATGCATTTTCTAAAATTTGATTCCATTTAGGCATTAATTATAATGATTATTTTGTTTATCTACAAAAGTGTTTTCAGAAAAATGAATATTTAAGAATTTTAAATATCAAAATCCTTTCTAATAAATGTCTACTTTTATATTTTTTTATATTTTGTAATTATTTTCTAAATTACTTTCTTTTTAAACATTTCACCCCAAGCAAGCAAATAAATCTACTAAAATGCAAGGAGCCACAGAGGGTAGAAGAATATGAAAAAAAAAACCCACATTATTAAGAAGAAAGAACAATAAAAGAACAAGAATTAAGATAGAAGATAATGATTGGCATTCCATTGACATTTTTGACAATCAAATTGACTGGAAATTTAGAAGCCAAAAGAAGAGTTCCACTCATGAGAAGTGCAACAGAAGAAACTGCTAACATAGAACTTATATGAATGTAATTTTAAATGTTAATTGATGAGACTTTGTTTCCAATCTAGTCAGTAAGTTAAGTGCCATATGGGATACACACTTGGGTGATCATGTCTCAAAAAAGACATGACTGACTGGGCAAAAGATTTTCTCGCAGTACTTTCTGCGGTAAACTGATTGCCAACCAAGTCTTTGAAACCCATTCTGTATTGTTAGTTGACCCATAACAGGAGGAAAGAGACAGATGAATACTTTCCCAAGGATATTTGCACATAAGTGAATGCAAAGAATTCAACTCAGTTCTTTGATTTCACATTCCAAGCCAATATCCACTGCATCACAATGCTCATTCAATCTAACACTGCATTTAAATTTATAAAGTCTAATACAGGAAAGTTCATCACAACAATTATCATGAAAGTATTTATAGAAAAGACATAGAGAATCTATATTATATTGGTGGGGATGTGACAAGCTGAGATGCCAGGTTATGACTAATAACATTGCAAATTCTTATTTGGATTTTTATCAAAAATCCCTAAATATATAGCAGAAGCACCAGACCAGACGTGGCAGCAATATTCAATGCATGGATGAATAGTAAACTTATAAAGGTGTAGGAGAGATTCTGCTGAGAAAAATTGTCTAGCATAACACAATGAAGTAATTTTCCTAGCAGCAGACCTATCAATTGATTCAATATAATTATTCAACTTCATGTCAATTGAAAATGTTAATCAGAGAAGGCACAATGAATCACTCTCCTAATGGAAGGTAAAAAAAAAATGTTCTCTAAAATTATTAAATGAGAACAGTTTTGTTTTGTAGGCATTAAAATTAACAAGCCATTCTTTGCCCCAGCTAACAACTCGTTTTTGGTTATTTTTAAGATCAGCTGCCAATTTACCCATATCTTATTATATAGTTCATATAATTTGATGCCTATAGATTTTCATGAATGATGATTTTGTTTGTGAGAAAAAATAAAGAATTTTCTAATTCATGAAGTAATTAGGAAAATATTTGGCTCACACTTTGATTTAGAATATCGTCTATTTTTAATTTTAATACAAACATGTTTTTGCTTCTCAACGAAAAAAGCTAACAAAAAGGAAGGAATTTTAAAAATAATAGAATGTAATTTTTCTTATTTATTTATTAAAAAGTGAAATGAAAAATGAACAAAATAAAAAAGAAATCTTAATAAGAAAAGAAATAAAAGAAAATTTCAAAACATACTTGAATGAACACAACAAAGAAAAATGTCTCAGCAGGACTTCCTTCAAGAAAGCAATTAAAATGTTGAAATATTGGGATTTATCAAAAGTTTCTTTCTGAAGAATTAGGGTTTTTATTCAAACTTTTAACTAAAATAACATTTTATTAAAAGGAAATTAACAGACATTTTAGAAAAAAATGAAGTTGAAAAAATTTTGTCTGACTAGCATTCCACTTTTCAATAACATGATATGGCTTACAGCAACATGTCATTCAAACTCTTGTTCTTGTATAATCACTGAAGTTAAACAATGTTGAGCCTTGTCAGTACCTAAATAAGTAACAAATTTGGAAGTGTAAGTGTCCATTTTGTTTCCATTTTCTCAAAAATATGCTAGATAGGTTATGCAATGGTTTCGTCTCTTGCTCTTGCCTTCAATCTGTAATGTGTGAGTATCAAATTTTTCAAGCTCTCTTTCTTCATTATGTGCCTTAGAAATTTCAACTGACTCTTTCTGATGCTAAGTATAATTTTCTTTGTTGCTGCTTACATATTTGATCCATGGTATTTTTAGCATCTATCTGAAGAACAGCATTTCTGCTGTTTCAAAACCTTTTTAAAAATTTCTACTGAAAACTTTTGTAACCACCTAAAAATTAATATTTCTTGCTTCCCTTTAAGATTTAAATTTTCATTACATAACTGTGTAAATCAAAACAATTTTTTTTGAAAATTGCCTGTAATATTCATATATAAATAACAAAATTTCAACATTATTATTTGTCTGAGAATGGCTGTGTTTATGGTAAATAACATAATTAAAATCATTTACTTACATTCTGTTTTATAAATTATTATTTATCTCTTCATATTTCAAATTATAATCAGTTAGCTCAAAAAAATCTTTTAAAATAACAAATTTACTATTATTTATTTTGAAGATTATAGAATTTTAATTTTTTCATTACATTATTATAGCAATTTTAGTTTTTATGTCCAACACATAATATGGTGTAAATTTTATCATGCTGTTAAATATTAAAACTAAGATAAAAATATTTTCTTCTCCAGATCATGAAAAATTAAAAAGATTTCAGAATTAAGATTGAATAATATGTTTCACAGTAAAAAGAGAGAAAATTTCCTACAAAGATATTGTGCATATTAAAAAAGAAAGCCCAAATGGAAGGTAAGTGCAATTTCTCAAACAATTACTCATAGTTTGTATTTTTCTGAACAGTTTTTCTAAGTTCATTTGCTTCTGGGCATAGATGAATTCTTCATCAAAATTTTTATTTTCTATAGGAATAAATGGTTTATCCATGAATTCTGCACTAATTGGAATGGGTCTCTTGGCTCAGGGATGAGATCCATTAAAAAAGTAAAAAAAACAATATAGACTTTAAGGAATATGTACTATTATTTGGGATCAAGAGCAGTTCACTAAGAACAGTTGTTTTGTTATTTAAAGAAATATTTAGAGATAATATTATGAAGAAAAGTTTATATGAAAATAACTTTTCTGGTCATCATTAACTTTCAACCATTGTTTTTGGTTTTATTCAAACTAATTTCCTTGTCTTTGTGGATTGTATTTACACAATGTCTTGGCTGTGTACCCTCCAGTCTTTCTTGAATATCTATTGGACAAAGGAATGTTGTCAAACTTTATTCCAGTGATGTCACATCTGGTGTTTGTGTCACTGTCTTCTTAAGTCTAACCACCATCATGACCTCCTCATGAATTTTGCACATATTGTCATCTGTGACTGTTCTATCCTTGCTCCCTCCTGGTTCATTGCTTCCACAACTGAAGCTACAACTGAGTTATCTGAACATAGTACAGGGTGTGATGGTAAATTTTCACCGTCTTTATATTTTTAATTTCACACTGAGTGTTGTTTCGTTTTGATTTTGCCAGCTGCACCATATAGTAGGCATGATACATAAAGAAAACTGCAAATATTTCTAAACAAAGAAGTAAATGAAAGCAAAAAGAAAAGACTAACCATTAGTTGTAAGAAGACTTGAGTCATTAACAAGAGAGACAATGCAAAATGTGAGTTACAAATTGGGGACATCAAAGCAAACAAGTACAAAATTTAATTATCTGGAAACTTTTTTAAGAGATGCTGAAAAATGTGATGCAGAAATCTAAAAGCACAACTAAATGGCAAAAAATGATTTCCAAAAAGAAATATTAGGAACTAGGAAAATTTTATAGAAAATAAATGTCATTACCTCAAATTTCCTCTTCATCTGTAAAGAAATTATCCACCATTCAGAATCATGTAAGAGGACTTATATTAAATAACACTTCAGTATTCTTTCCTTTGTTTCTAACTTCTTTTTTTATTTCTTAATACTTTGCTTAGCTTTTGGAAGAATTTTTTGCTATGCTAATTCACCATTGGCTTCTATTGTCACACTTTCCATCCTTTGTTAAAAGAGTTCCAAGATATTTAAATTGTTGTACTTGTTTGTTTTTATCATCTCCAATTTGTAATTTACATTTTGGTCTGTCCCTTTTGCTAACAAGTATGTATTCTATCTTCTTTTAACTGATGTTTAGTCTTTTCTTCTCACTTTCCTTTACTCCCTTCTGTAGGAGTTCTTGTAGTTTGCTTCCTGTATCTACTATAAACACTGTGTCATTCACATATCTGATTTTGTTAATAATGAGGCTGCCAATCATGAATCTTTGTAAGTAATTTTTTCATAATTGCCTCACTGTATAGATTGAATAAGTCTACAGGTAGTTTGTACAATACTTACTGATGTATATGAGGATTGATATAACATAATAGTTCAGTATGTGGTGATACCGACCGAGCAAAAGCGAGGGACCGGATGTTCGCACTCTCACAACAAAAAAGCCAATGACCAAAAGTCATCGGTGTGCAGCTGGACTCGTGCAGATGTTTCAGTTGAAAAATAAAAATTAATTAAATATTAAATTTCCAGTTTGTGAGCCTACGCGAATTTTATTTATTGGCCAATGGGATTCCCAGAATCAAATACGGATATGAATTCCCAAATGATCACCTGTGATCCAAAAAGTCAAAATAAAAAGCTGATACAGAAAGCATCGCCAGACAGACCCACATGAACTGACTGAAGAGAGAGGAGAGTAATCAGTATCCCCCTTGACTCAGTCAAGCGGCTTACTATGCTAGCCTCCCTTCCTTCTCATCTTATCTTTCGCTGTCTCAAAACTACTTACTGACCTAAGGAGCAAATACATCAAAGACATTCCTTACTTACAACGCTCCCACATTCAAGCATTAATTCTCTTTCAGCATTTTATTGCCATGAACATTTTAACATCTGTTGGACCTATACTTCAAGTATTACTTTAATTGTAAAAACCTTAATTGATATGTGTATATATAAAATGTTATTTTTCAACTCAATTTGCTTTTCTTGATTTATAATCATTTTGTGACTTATAGTGGGCTATCTACAACGAGGTGAATTCCGTTAATTGGCAACAATATACAACTGCCCTTCACTAGAACAGACTCCCACTATAAACTGGAAAAGAATGATAACCTGCTATAAGTACTCTTTTTTTGTCTCTAACAAAATTTTCCTGTTTCTTAATACTCTACTTAGCTTTTGGAAAGTACTGTTTGCTATCCTAATTCACCTTCAGATTCCAGTGTCACACTTTCCATCCTCTGTTAAAACACTCCCTAGATACTTGAATTCTTGTAATTTTTTATTTTAGCATCTCCAATTTGGATGTTGGGCTGTTCTTTTGATACATTCAGTCTTCTTACAATTGATTAGTTTTATATCATTAATCTAAATTTAAGTAAGAAAGTGTACATAGTAATTAAAAAATATATTCTTGATTCCAATCTATGATGACTGAATATTTTAAGAATTTTGTAGATTACTAAAACAACATTATTTGAAATGTCAATCACATGAAAGTGGCTTTTGCTTTTGCCGATAAAAGCATCATTTAGTTTTTTTAATTTAGTTTACTTTGAATTTATTTACTGAATCAAATGCTACTAATGAAACTCAACTACTAAGCATTTATACACACTGGCCCTCAGCTCAACAAAAGAGGAAGGGATATCATAGCAACTGAAAGTAGTTTTCTTTCTACTATCCACTAATCTAGTTACAAAAATGTCTTTTTCCACAGTGTTAGACTTTTTAAAAAAATTAACAAATGGATAAGAGCAAACACATAAAAAAATCTGCACATAAAAATTTTACTAAATTTAATTAAATAGATAACAGCACTAGACACAGATGTGACGAACATAAAAATTTCTTTTATTTTATAAACAGGAACAGTGAGTCAAAAATTTCTATCCAAAATAACCCTTTTATTTCAGGTAAAAGTTTTCAACTCCAAATATAAAAAAATTGTTTCTGTATATAAAAAGAATAACTGCTAAATTCTGCTTTTTTACATTTTTTTGTTAAAACACAGCATAAATTCTAATAAACAGGCGCATACACTTATTTTATAGCTTCACCTTTGGAATACAAAATGTCAGCTGAAGAAATTGATTAGCAAGAGAAAAAAACAAGAAAACAGCTCCCCTACCTGATAGGCCGAGTTTCATCCGTTACTCTGCGTGCTTTTTCACTGGGGCTCATGTAATCCCACTTGAATATGAGATTCCAGTCAAAACCTGAAAATTTAAATAAAGATTTTAGTCTGCAAATTTTACAAAATATAATGAGATATTAAATATTTCTCTAATCTAAAACTTATTTTGAATCAATGTGGAAAGACAAAAGAAAACGAAGTAAGAAAAAATTGGAATTTTTGGATATTTATACGTTTCCTCCGTTTTTGAAAATTGTAATTAAAATCAAAGAAGTCTCACATATATGGCCTCATCATGGTTGCTTTCCTGCTGTGTATTTATAATGAGATAAAATTAATCACTAACGCTGAAATCTAATTGAAGTGCTATATAAATTTTGTTTTGCATTGTGTTTCATCCTTCATTCAATATGTTGGCAATAATCAGATCAGAGCTGTGTTCTTGAGCAAATTGATTCAAAGTGAAGAGATCTTATAAAACATTACACAAAGCAGACTCTTCCCATATTTGTTCAGCCTGTAAGTGGCACGATATCTCAGTAAAGAACTAGACAAGGATAGAGTATCAAACAATGCATCCAATGAAAAGAAAACTTTATAAAGCAAACAACGTACACATTGTAACTAAACTTTCAGTGCCTTCAAGGAAAAAGACATGTGCAGAATTTAGACAAGCTTTAAAAATATACACTGACATATTCAGCATTGTTAACAAATCATCACATTTCTTATATAAGATAACATAATTTATTCATTTGCATATTTGAAATCGAAAAAAAAAGCGGAGCAGAATATTTAATTCTAGCATAATGCAAAATGACAAAAAATGTGATACCAAGCTCTGAAGATGCATTGAAATAATGAAAGTTGCCTTCCAAAAGCTGAACAAAGTATTAAGAAACAAGAAAATTTCATAAGAAACAAACAAAAGAGTTTTGAACAACTACACAATATCAGTCATCCTATATTACAGTAAATACTGGATAATTAGAGAAAACTAACAGGGATGAGGTTCTACAGAAGGATACTGAGAACATCATGGATGGAAAATGTGAACAATAAAAAAAATACAAAAACAAACACTTGTATTTAGTATCAGAAAGAGAGTTCAAATTTCTTATAGAGGTAAAAAATTTGAACTCATGAGGCAAGAGACTGGGAAAATTTGAAACTCACAAAACCTACTTTGGACAAAAAAAGTTTGTGTAAATAAATGGCAAAACATGAATTGGAGAGTATAGTAAAAGAACACACATTACTGAAAGCTACAAAGAATCAGAAGTTGTGGGAAGGCATAATTTCCCACGTCCTCAAGGGACACAGCACATCACAGAAGAAAGATCATAGAATATTTAAACTTTATTCTAGATTATGTTTGTTTTGTTTAACTAAAGTTAAAAATGCAATTAGAATTCTAAAACTGACAGCTTTGATAAAATATAGCATTATTTAAATAATTTTTATTAATACCAAAATAAAAATATAACTTTCAAATCTTATTCTCTTAGATAATATTTATTTTATATGAATCATTGCTCATTGGGAACTTTTCAAATTGAAAGGTTTTTCTTTTTTCTAAAAAGATGAAATGAAGTTTACATGTCAAAATTTAGAATATTCACTAAAGTTTTCTGAAAAAAATGAGATGTCATCAAGAAAGTTGTTTCCTCAATGCTTCAATTTCCTGGATAACTAAACTTTATTGAAAACTTTAATTTTTATTTAAAAGGTAATTTAGCAAATAATTTTTATTTAGAAGTTATCAACTATAAATGTCAAAAATTAACTTCTAAATTTGCTACATTTTTTCTCATAAACAGAAGTTCTATTGCAGAATGTTTCCCTTTATAAAATAGAAACCAAGAAAAAATAATTAACAAATTGTTTGAGTTTGAGTTTTGTTTAATGGCATATCAACCTCTCTGGGTTATTTAATGCCAAAAAGGTGGGGTTTTAAGGTATTTTTTAAAGGCACAGTTAAAGTGAGATGGTTGATTTAGTCAGATTTTAATGGAAAGTTTTTGTTTTTATTCTTTTTTATTTTGGAAAACTGAAAATGTCTTCTAGTTTTGCATTCAAAAATGTTTTGCTGAGAATTTTTTTCCTTCAAAATGTATTATGGCAATAATTTTTTTCTTCAAAAATGTATTATTGGTAATATTTTTCCTTCAAAAATGTATATTTTTCTATAAAAGTCTATTTTTATGTATATATTTTTTATAAAAGTGTATTTTCATACTTTCAAGGTGTTTTGACCCCTGTTTGGGGGTTAACTACTTGCCCAGAGCTGGGACCCTAACAGCTGCTACCACTGAGGGTCAGGGTGATACTGAGAACAACAGCAATTAAGAGGTGGTTCCACGCTCCTCACAACCTCTGAATCAGAGGCCTTGCTGCCGGGTGCAGTTTACTGTCATGCCCAGAACTTTTAATAGGTTGTGCAAATTTATGTAAACAATACTAAGTTCTTTACTTTTCATTTATTTATATATATATATATATATATATATATATATATATATATATATATTAAAGAAATATAAAAACAATTAGTGGAACCAATGGGTAATTTGCGAAAACCTAAACTGTTATCTAGAAATAGTCTTGAATAAAACTGAAAATACTGAAAAAAAAAGAGAAAAAAGTTATATTCTATGAAAGGATTGCTCTAGTTGTGACTTGAATTTAACACACAGGCAATCTTCACATGATTTGAACCATGCAAGTCCCCTGAAGATCATGTGAGTGTATATGAATTGTGATGAATAAGTGTGATGAATAAGTGTGATGAATGAATTGTTGTCTAAATTAAACAAAAATGAAAATAACTCTGACATATCATTTTAACAGATATATTTACCAAAATTACAAAAAAATAACTTGAAATATGAAAGGCATATTTATTTGATAAAATCACCATTGGCTTCAACTACAGCCTCCAGATCACTTTAAAATCACCTGCATTTCTTCTGGACAGTCTCCTTTTTTAAGCTAGTGGATGCTGCCATAATCCTTGTCTTCAGTTCATCTTTGGTGTTACAAGCAGTTTTGCTGGTCTCTCACTCAACTGCACCCCACACATAATAGTCAAAGGGTTACAGTCTGGGGAGTTAGGTGGCCAAATGTAAGGGGTGATGTGTGTCACAGAAATTATCTGACAGCCATGACTTGATTCTCCTGCTTGTATGTATAGTTCAGAGTTCCGTTGCTAGATAGGGTCTGCCAGCAGACACCCTCCTACCTAGGTTAACATTACCTCTTCAAGACACTTGATGTAGGCCTCCGTCTTGAGTCTGAGGCCTTGTGAAAAGATGAATGGAGGTATAAGATTGCCATCACAAGTAATCACTCCCAACTCCTTTGTAATCACCATTAGATCCACCCAACATTTTCTGAATCCTCTGCACTGTACTTAGATTGACATCCAATCATTCTGACATGTTCAGATTGAAGGTTCCAGTGTGAATGTCAAGCAGTACAGCATGATGTTTCCAAATTTCTGGCAGAATGAATTGTGCCCTGGTTCTCTTTTTCTGTTAATGTCCCTATAATGTGATGTCAGGTCAATATAGCAGTGTCAGGTCAATATAGCAGTGAATGCTGGACAATATCATTGACAACAAGGAAAAAACTTGAAGCAGCAGAAATGTGGTTCTACAGAAGGGTGCTGCGGATGTCATGCAAGCAATAATGAGGTGTTGGAAAGAATGGCAACCAAAAGAAAATTAATACTGAGCATCAGGAAGAGACAACTGAAGTTTCTGTGACATGTAATGAGGAAGGAGAGCTTGGAGAACTTGATACTGACAAGCCAGACAGAAGGAAAAAGAGACAGAAGAAGGCAGTGGATGACATATATGCGGAGCCTGATCAGGTGGATGACAGAACGGCAGTTGCGAGGTGTAACAGGAAAAAGCATACTAAGAGCCACCAGAGATAGGGAGAAGTGGAAAACCATGATCACCTACGTCCTGAAAGAACAGGGCACATAGAAAAAGAACCTCTCCGAAGATGGCTGATGTGAGCCGAAAGCTTAGAACCAGCATAATAAAAAAATATCCAAATGTTGGACAATTTTTGTCTTTATTTTCACCTGAAATTAAACCAGAATATGATGTTTAGAACGGCTCATGCTTAAACATAATAGACATTGATTGTCTGTTATATTTAACAGTACATGTTTAGAATATATATATATATATATATATATATATATATATATATATATATATATATATATATATATATATATATATATATATATATATATATATATATATATATATATATTTAGTATATTGAGGCAGCAAGTAATTTTCTAGACATATTCTATTAAATATAAGAGACAATGAATGTCTATTATGTTTAATCATGAGCCGTTCTAAACGTCGTATTTTTGCTTTAATTTCAGTTGATGGTGGATTTTATAATATTTCAGTTTAAACTACCTCTCTGAAGATGGCTGATGTGAGCCGAAAGCTTAGAAGAAAACCAATAAATAATTATCCAAATGTTGGAGAATTTTTGTCTTTATTTTCAACTGAAATTAAAGCAAAAATACGACGTTTAGAACGGCTCATGATTAAACATAATAGACATTCATTTTCTCTTATATTTAATAGCATATGTCTAGAAAATATATATATATATATATATATATATATATATATATATATATATATATATATATATATATATATATAATATATATATATGTTGAATTTTTCCTACCCAAGTATTTTGATCCTCCAAGATCCAGGGGTAAATTACAAAGACAAACTTATTGTAGTTATGACCATTGTTATTTAAAAAATGCAAGTGTAAGGATTATCTTGAATAGAAAAAACATCAAGAAATGAATTAGAGAACTGAAAAGAATTTTTACAAAAATAAGTAGACATACTATGTTTATATTACTCAATGAAACGTTTGAATAAAGATATGTTTCTTTTTTATATATATATATATATATATATATATATATATATATATATACATACATATATATATATATAGTCATCTGCAGACAGATCTGTTTTGCTGTATCACAGCTCATCATTATGGTTAGATATCCGATAGCATTTAGCCAGGATTGAAACCCAACTGAATTGTCATCAGGTGGCAATTCTACGTCTAAGCTATGGGTGCTCGGTAGAAGAAGGCAGACTTTTAGCATGTGATATACCATGTAAACATACGCCAGTGGCTAAGAGTGTTCTAATTCATTACTGAATGAACAATATATATATATGTCAGATTAAATAAGTTGCAAACATTGTGCCTGCTTATTTTTAATAAAATCCGTTCATACTCACAGATAATCTTTTGCATATTATAATTGAAAAATGTAAGAAATGAGCTGTAACTTTGATAGATTATTTTATTATTCATTTTTCAATGTTCCCAAGTACTTTCAGTCTCCTTCCAAGATCATATTCAGAGGTGTGAGTTGTGGAAACAAAAAATAACTACAAAACTGTGTTGCTAAAAATTACTGTAAATTTTCTTCTTGCTTCAAATATAATGGCTGACAAATTTCTTAGCATTCATTAGAACTTGAAAATTATCCAAAATGGAATTTTTTTAATGTTGTAATGTTGTAATGCACGTGTTAAAGCATGAAAAAATTGTCTACATTCACAATTTAAAAAAGTAATGATCGATAACACAGCTATCCTACACCAAGAAAGAAACAAAAGCAAACTACAGATTCTTGAGGCAATGTTAATTAACTTATTATTATAATTAAACTTACGCCATCAATTAATAGAATCAGCTATGAATACTGTAGTAATGTTCTAAAATGTTTACAAAATGAACAGCAGGCAATATATGAAAACACACAGAAACAAATAACTTTATTTTCCCATAATGTTTTATTTTTGGTCATCAGACAGGTGTTAAAATCACTCATTGAAATGACCATTCAATTTTGAAAAATTTGAAGCTTTTTATATGTGACATATATATATATATATATATATATATATATATATATATATATGTGTGTGTGTGTGTGTGTGTGTGTGTGTGTGTGTGTGTGTATGTTCAACCCTTTTACCATCAAAATAGTAAATATAACAACTACTTCTACTCCATCAGTTTATTTTATTTTTCACATATGGAGTTCCCTTTCATGTACTTGCTTCACTGATAGCTACAATCTCCAAAAGTTTAAATGCAGCTTTAATTAGCATCTCTTACCTCTCTAAACCCCATCCACTTTTTGATCTTTCTTAAGCATTTGCTTTATCTCATTTTTTCTCCCACTGTAACTCCTTACTCACAAGTGGCACTCCTGCCTTGATTAGGATACAATGATTATAAAAAACAAAAAACAAAAAAGAACTCTATTAATTCTTTCATATTATGATTTAAGATTAACAGAAAAAGTTAATTTCAGGAAACCAAAAAACATGTATTTCTAAACCAGTATCACTGACATTATTATATGATTTAAATTTAATCAGAGTAGTACAAGAATGTGCATTGTGGTGCAGTGGTTATTGGCTCAAGATGAGAAATCGGGGAGTCAAGTTCAAATTCCTGTTGAATTCCTTGCATTCACTTATGCACAAATACCCTTGGAAAAGGTATTAATCCATCTCTTCCCTCCAGTTATGGGTTAAATAACAGGACAGATTGGGATCTATAGCCTTGGATGGCATCCAGTCTACCGCAAAAAGTAATGGCACCCTACTGTGGGATAACCTTCTGCCCAGTAAGTCATGTCTCTTTTGCGACATGATCGCTCAAATGTGTATCATGTATGGCATTTAACTTACTGAGTACAACTTGTTTCTTCCTTATGACAGAGGTTTTTGCATAAAGAATACATGTAACTATTTAACTAATCTCTATTAAAAAAATTGAATAAGACCAATCAAGTTACCTTTAAAGAGAAAAGCAGTAAATTGTATGTTTAAGTATTTTGTCAATTTTTATTCTATCTTAAATTAATTTGCCTATAAGTAGTAATAAACTCTAAAAGAAGAAAATTTACAAAAGTGCATAATTATTTCAAATAAATTTTCTGTGAAATGAAAGTTCCAAACTTAAGTGTTTATATTAAAAATAAACTTGATTTTAGTGTTTGGCCATTGACTTGAGGCTATACTCACAAACTTTGATTTTCAATCAAAAATGTCTACTGTTAAATCATTTAGCAGCTGGTAAAAAACAAGATATTTACCATTTACTAAATGTGGTCATAGTTTAGTACTAAAACCTAAATAGTCATATAATAGTAAAAGTCAAAGTAACTTCTTTTTAAATTCTTTATTAAAATATTATGCTTCTTTCTAAGAATTGAAGTTTTTCATTATAGTATTTCAATTCCAGCTGACCAAATAGCAAAAAATGATAGTCAAATACATTCTAGTTTCAGCTAAGAACCTTTCAGAATCTCTTCCTATAAGAACTGTAGATATTAAAAGAATAGAAATTAAAATTTAATCTTAAAAATAATGTCTGTTATATACTCTTAAAAATAATGTCTGTTATTTGTCATGCTTTTATGCTTTTAGAAGAGGAAATAACTAAACTCTAATATCCTTGACTAATTAACTTTCTCATTGACAAAATCTGACTGATCACTGGCATATTGCCATGCACTATTTGTTCCAATCATTTTACTATTTGGTCTGCAATTTCTGTGCTTTATGACCATTTTACCCTCACACCTGATTCAGGAAGCGTACTACTTTTAAAGTCATTGAAGTGAAGCACTAGCCACAGAGGCAATTTGTTGATTTCTAAGCTGGTCATTATATGAAATTGACTCCAAATATCTACTTTTCACACTATAATCAGTCTGTAGCAATTTAAGTTGGATGCCAGTCACATTATTCATGCTTGACATCTCTGTAAACTAAAAGGTTTGTATTAATGTATGTAGAACATTCTCGGAATAAAAATTCTTTTTGGAGAGAATCTAAGTTTCCTTGCTCATAAATAAGATAAATATTTGTGTCTAGATGGCAGGATGCCAAATTAAGTTCTATTTTACTTCTTCACAAATGTCATGTGTGAACTAATTTTTCAAACTCTGAGTTCTTAGTTCTTATACTTCTTTTCATCAAAAGAAAGTGACATAAAAAATATTCAAAGACATTCCATTCAAAGGTCCTTGAAGCAGCATTACTTTAGTTAGATGAAAAAGAGCTTCTGCTTGATTACTTCCAAGATATCACAGACAGAGGATGTCAACTGACAGAAATGAAGGTATATATACTGAAAGCATTGTGTCACACACAGCACTTTCTCTTTGAGCTGCAGGAATTGATGATGAACAATTGAGTCCTAGTTAGAGACATCAACATATTTTCTGGAATTTTCCTGCTGATGGGGTTCATAGTTCTTATGGTCATTTTCTTTGGCAATAAAGCAAGACTCACACTGAGAATAATTTTATTACTTTTTTCTTTTATTTTAGAAAATTAATGCTACAACTTCATTCTTCAAATACAAAAGATGAAAAAATGATAAATCAATATTTATAAATGATTTCAATATTTTTATGAGTTTAACCAGCAGAACCTATGGCCATATCATATTGAAACACTGGTTCTCGTCTAATCACTAATAAAGCAATGTCGAGACTGATAAATACTTATTGACCATTTTGAAAAACCAGGCGCTGCCAGTTTTGAGGTGGGTGGATAATAGTCTGGAATTGGAAGTCAGAGAATGAAGTTATAATTCTAGCTGGGTTCATTATATTCTTTTATGCATAAATACCCTTGGGAAAGGTACGATTACATCTCTTCTCTCTCCTCTATGGGTTAATTAGTAAGACTTGTACCAGTAAATCATTATCTCCAAAAGATTTTTACAATATAAAAATAATTTTTTTGGATTTAAATAACCTACAAATGGTTGATAAACCATAAAAAATAAATGAATCAATCAATTGAAACAGCATCATTTTTATATATTGATGATATATATGATACAAGTATACATATGTCAGTCAGTTAAGTGCCATATGTTATACACGCTTTGGGCAATCATGTCTCAAAAAAGACATGACTGACTGGGCAAAAGATTATCCTGCAGTAGGTTGCTATTGCTTTCTGCAGTAGACTGGTTGCCAACCAAGGCTATGAAACCCAATCTATTCTATTATTTAACCCATAACTGAAGGGAAGAGAAGGATTAATACCTTTTCTTTTTGCATAAGTGAATGCAAGGAATCCAACTGGAATTTGAACTTGGCTCCCTGATTTCTCATTCCGAGTTGATATCCACTGCACCACAACACACAATTACTATGTATCTACATAAATGCTTGTGAAATAATCAATTATAATACACTGTAGTGGGTAGTATTAATTTTATTCAGGGTGATATATCAGAAAAATAAAATTTAAAAAATAACTAAAATATAAGCTGGATTCTTCCATCCAAACTTTTTTCTGTTTGCAGAGTTTTACATACTTATTGCTTTTGTATTTGTGTCTATATTCTAAGTTCTCTTTCCTTATCTACTTTTACTGAATGTTCCATAACTTTTAACCTCTTTATACTTACTGTTTTTTTTCTGACTCATAGTTTAATGCTTTCTATATTTATTGCCTCAAGGCAACTCTTACTTTGCTTACCTTAGTTTTACTTTGGTTCTCTACCTCATCACATTATCACATATTTCTTTTATAAGTGAAATATTTCAAAGATTATATATAAACTTTTAATATATATATTTATATAACAATGTAATCTGTTTGTGTTTTAATGATACCCCAAACATCTATAAAATCTCATTAAATAATAATCCAACCAGTTAATATTGTATATTGTATGAAAATGTTGATAAAAAAATGTTCTTTTTTCAAAATGAATCCAAATGAATAAACAATGTGAAAAAAGTACACAAACATTTACTTTTATTGAATTTATAGTAAGTGAACCACAGTAATGTTCAGAATACAGAGCTGTTTTTTTAATATTGTTTATAATGTTTACTATTCAGTTAAATTTTGCATAAACATTTAGAAATAAATTAGTAATGATACAAATGGTGTAAAAATGCCATTAAAGCTCTCTGAAGCTGGTAGACACAAACCGATTACAAGCGTAGTGTGCCTGAAATAGCAATCAGGTGCAACTTCTTAATTAATGACCAGTACACTTAACAACCATGTTATTAGAGAAGAACCTGGTCATTAAGTGAGGAATGGCTGTATATATCTATGTGTGAGTGTGAGTGGCTGTATATATCTCCGTGTGAGTGGCTGTATATATCTATGTGTGAGTGTGAATTCCCTATGAAGTGCATCATAAACAGTACATTTTATCTGTTGACCCCAGCAAATATGTAAAACCATATTAAACAATATTTTACAATTATTGTAAAAATATTAAAAATTGCCAGGTCAAATATCAAATTAAGACAATTAATGTAGTAGAACAATTTCACTGCCCATTACAAGACTGGATCTCTTGCAATAAAACAATTATCTACAGTGGATAAAAAAAAACACTTAAGGGATCATAATGCTATAAGAAAAACACCTAAACACCCACCTATCTCTATTACAAAAATTATTTTTGATGATTCTAAAGAAATCTAATTGTAAAAGATGTCTTAAGATAATCAAAGCCCTTTATATGAAAGAATTTAAGCCAAGCCTCAAGCTTACAAAACTTGAAAATGTGAGTAATATGTTTTAAAGGACACCTCAACATGGAATAATTATCACAATTCTTCTAGCGCAGTTTAGTACATCTACTATTTTTACATAAAAATTAGAAATATTAGGAATGTAGTAAATAGTGCAAAAGTTCTATTAGAGTTACCTAAAGCTGGTCTACACAAACCTATTTCAGCTGCAGTGTGCTTGAAATAGCAATCTAGTACAACTTCTCACTTAATATCCATATTGCTTACTTTTTTTAACCATTTTACCCCAAGCAAGTCAATAAAATTCCTAAGGTTACTGAGTAAAACAAAATAGGAGAAAAAATACTATTAAGGGTAGAGAACAATAAGAGAACAGAAATGAAGAAGACAGAAGATAATGATTGAAATTACATTTACATTTTTGAAGATCAAATTTGTCAGGGAATCAAGAAGCTAGAAGAGAGTTTCATAAGTTAGAAGTATGAGAGAAGAAACTTTTAGCATAGCTGCATCTTATCTTGACATCTAGCCATTTCAACTTTTCACTAATCTATTACTATTTAGTGTTTCAATTCATAAAATCTAAGTACCATAGATGAGAGATCATCCAGACAATTTCCATGAAAGTATTTATCAAAGAGACGCTAGAAAGCTACACTGGAACAGCATCTGGTTGTTTTGTGAAGAGTGGCAGTAACTCACAAGAATGACAAAGTATCAGTTTCTTCTAACTTAATGAAATGGCAGTAATTATTTCATTGCTTTTGTTGCACTAAACTTGTTAAATATTTGGTAGTTTTATTTGTAAAATACTTTTGACTATCTCCCTTTTATGATTTTCGTCCATCTTTATTTATTTTTTTTGCTTTGTATCAGGAAAGATTGTCTTTCCATGAGACATTACCTTATTCATTTATATGTTTGCAATGTCTTTTGATAAATCAATGATCCAACAACTTCTGTATAAATTCATTAATTTCAGAACAAATCAAAGTTCTGAAATTCAATTATTTTGCAGAAGTAAAATTTCTTTTCTTACCCTTATCTCTTTTGTTTTGTTACTCAAAATTAATTTTTATCTACAGAATTGTTAAATTTGTTGCTTTGTATTCTTCAACACTCTTTAAGCAATGTTTTAAAAGAAGATGATGAAAACAAATGGACGCTGCTCATCTTTGTTGATAGAAAACAATTACAATTTGGATGACAAATTTCAAGTCATCATGGCTGAAGAAAAGAAAGATTTATCTTGATCATCTATTAACACTTGTAAACCTGTGATTTATTTTTGGCTGCACTATAAATTATATGATGTATGAGAAAAAATTATAATGGAATGTATTGTATGTGTGTGTAGTGGGGAAGGTGGTGCAATGAACAGTGGTTTGAAATGATAAATTGGAGAACTGAGTTCAAAATCCAGTGAAGTCCATTACATTTACTTTTGCATAAATACCCTTGTGAAAGTTATGAATGCATTTCCTCCCCCACCTCCAAGCTATGGGTTAAATAGTAAGACTGGGCTCTTCAGCTTTGGTTGGTAACTAATCTAGGAGAAAGAAAACTCTCAATTCCCACATCCATTTAGATGTAAAATTTAACAGTGATGGTCATGCTCATTTAATATATTGACAGTCATCACACAAGCACACAAAGTAGTGAAAGTTCTTTGTTAAAGATGTTTTTGTTTATTTATTTATTACAGGACTATTTTTCCTGGTTTCCTTAAAAATAGAATATAAATTGTTTGATGTCTAAGTACTTTCAGTTTTCATAAGCTATTATCAAAGCGTTTTTGTTGATAATATTGTTCTATACTCATGTATTGACTTCCTCTGTACTATGTTAATTTCATCATTTTTTAACTATAATGTCTTTTGTGTCACCTCGGTTTTTACAAGAATTTTGTTTTCATGAAATATATAAATTTTTTTTTTAATCCTTTCATCCCAAGCAAGGCATTTCACTGCCACTATTGTGCAGGGGGTTACATAGGGGAAGGTGATGAGAAAGAATGGTTAGTTATAGGAAATGTTGGAAGGAGGGTGATAGACAGATGAAGATACTGAGGATGGGGGTTGGGTAGATGGGAAGAGTGTTTGAGGGAATGGATGTGAGTTAGTATGATAGAGTCACAGGGAAGCCACATCACGCTGATGAGAGAGTGACTGCAGCCGGGCTGCCAAGTTGGCATCAATCACATTACAGATTCTTCGTTGTATTTTGTCAAGAACCCCCAGGAGAATAGCAGGGGCACCCGACCAGATATGGCAGCAGTATTCAATACACAGTCAGATGGTAGATTTATATATGTGCAGGATGGACTCAGACAAAAAAAACTTCCGGGCCCTGCACAAAGAACAAACTTTCATAGCAGCGGATTTAGCAATGGATTTGATATAGTCATTCCATTTGAGGTCCGCTGAGAGTGTGAGACCAAGGAGGCGTAGTGTTTTACTCTCAGGGAGGCTAGTCTGTTCCATGTTAATGGGAGGTAGGAGCAATTGTCTATGATGGTTAACTGATAGCAGTTTTGTTTTGGAAGCATTAAAATTTATGAGCCATTTCTTACCCCAGTCCACCATGGATTGGAGATCCTTCTCAAGCTTGACAGCGAGGTTTGCTTTGTCACCCACACCAGATTTTTGATTGAGGTGAGAGTAAACTGTGGTGTCGTCAGCGTACATGCCTACTTGGGATAAAATTTTTTTTATCTCATGATATTGAGTACTACAAAGACTACTTGCTTTAAAAATATCATCTTTCCTTAATATTCTGGTCAGTCATTTCTTCTTGCAAAAATACAAACTTAGTTATTGTTATTATATAAAGGGATAATCACCACATGATGTTGATTTCTATATCCACTCTATTTACTGACAAATGTTATATCTTTGATACTGAGTATTCAACCCCCAGAAATATACCAAATTTCAATATATATATAAATATATAAATTGATTTGTTCAGACGGTTCATACCAATTTTTAGTCATTCATGTTTCAACATGTTAGAATGCATCAAATTTATTGACAGATATAGTTAATATGCAATTGGAGTAGATAGATCTATCTATTGCCCGGTTCACACTCCACCCATGTCTATTGAACAGGTTAAGAGACTCATTCCTTGTTCCCTGTTTAGGATGTGATTTCCTGCTTTCTCTTTTCAAATCTTCTTACTTTGGTTTCTTTTTTTTTTTTCAATTGGAGTAGATAGATCTATCTATTGCCCAGTTCACACTCCACCCATGTCTATTGAACAGGTTAAGAGGCTCATTCCTTGTTCCCTGTTTAGGATGTGGTTTCCGGCTTTCTCTTTTCTCTTTTCCAATCTTTTCACTATTACATAGCCCCCTGCACATCAGTGGCATTACCGCCTTGCTTGGGGTGATACGATTAAAAAAAAAATTAAAAAAAAACTTACATTTCTAATTAGAGTACACTTAAAACTATCTATTGAGAAAGAAAGTTTAAAATTACTTAATTCATGTCAATTTTGCATCCCTATGAATATAAAGTGTATTTAAGACACTTGTTTTTTATTGCCTTAAAGGAAAAAATGCCTTGCATCTAACAAAAAAGATATATTCTGTGTACACTGGAGGTGCTTTAGCGGATAGAATTGTACAAAAGTGCTTCACTAAGTTTAGAGTTGATGATTGTAGCCTTATTAATGAAGAACAAGCAGGCAGACACCCCCACCCACTACAAATGACAACCAAATCAAGATATTGATTGAGAATAAATCACATTACACTATTTGGGAACTGACAGAAACACAAAACTTATCAAAATCCACCATCCATGAACACTTAGTGAAGCTTGTGTACACAAATCACAACAATGTTTTGGTACCACCCTGATCTGAGTGAAAAGAATCTTTTGGATTGCATTTCTATCTGTAATTTGCTGTATAAATACAATGAAAATGCACCTTTTTAAAGCAAAGTATGATAGAGAATGAAAAGGGGATCATTTACTATAATGTTGTTGTGGAGTAGTTTTCACACTGAAGGTTATATTCGGGCTATGTCAGTTGCTAATCGACTTAACATGCCCAAAATATTAGGAACTTGGTAATATTCCACCGAAAGCTATCTCCTTAGTATTCAGCTAACTGCCGACTAATATCAACTCCCTAGTAGTTCTGCTGAACTCCAATAGAACTCTAAAGAACTTCTATGAACTTCTCAAGAACTTCATTATTTATTGTACGATATGTACAAATGTGGCACAAGGCCTAATACGGGGATGGGGAAGGCTGGTCTTCAACTGTCCTAATTTAACTTAGCTATTCACTTTCGTTGACCCTGACACGCTAACAATAAACCTTTCACCATAATACCACATTTTTACTTACCATTCTTACCACGTCCACCATAATACCTCAGTTTCTCTATGTAGTCCTACTTAACTCCCATATGTACAATTTTCAGTGGAGGGCATGGGCAGAAAATAACAACATTTAAAATCCCCAAATGTTTATATGCAATGATATACAATATATACAAGAAACTAAATAAAATTGTATTAGTAATAAAAGCCCCCCCACTACTCTAATACTGTGACATCAAAATCACTTCTCCGGACGAAATATAATGCGCGGTTTAGAAATATAATACCATATATCCGATCAGCAATCACTCACACAATCACTCACACATTTAAACACCATAACGAAAAGCACACTTGAAAAACAACGAAAGTCGCCACGCATCCACCGGAGAACTAACATTGTTGAACACCTAAAGTGGGAAGGGATGGGGGATTAAACTAAAGGAAAACTGGGGACAAAAAGAAAAAGGGGCCAATGAGCAATCATAACCTAGCTAAGTTAACATTGAAGCAAAAAAAAAACCAGAAAAATCAAACTTTCCCTACACTAACCTAACAGGGACGGGGTGCACATGTTCTGCCCAGCACACCCAATATCCTGATGCCTAACCAGCATCAAACAACCACTCCAGGTCAGCACCTTTCACTCGACAGAAACGCGCAAGACTCACCCACCTTTTGCCAAATTCAGATGGAGTGAGTCGTTTCCTTTCCGTCCTGATCTTGTCTTTAAGCTGATGCTTAAAGAACAAGATCAGTTGGGAAGAGGTAAACTTCTCATCACCATAGAATTCCTTCTGTCGCGTCGTCCAAATCACGACTCGCATAACACCTAGTAAGCAAAAGAGTACATAGTGCTCAGCCCTAGATAACGGAGGTACGACATTGCTACAAACAGAACTAGCCTCAAGGACAAAGAACTTTCCACGCAGCATACGAACCATGAGGTCTTCAAGAAACTTACACAACGGAGCAACAACACTGCAGTGGAAGAAGGCATGATCGACGGTTTCCGTAGACAGCCCACAACGCACACAGGTTGATTTCGGAGTTAGGCCCGCTGCATGAAGCCTCTTGCCTACCCAGAGAGCATTTCGAATCATCAGCCAGGTGAGTGATGCCTCATCGTTAGTGAGACATTTCAACCCAGGCGCCCAAGGCCATTTGGAGCGAGCCTCCTGCTTCGTAAGCCCGAGCTCGCCAATCAGTTCATCTTGAACGGCCCCCCTAACTAATACCCGATATAATGCCCTAAGAGACAACGATTGGGCGTTGGAGAGGCCATCCGTAGCCCGCAAGAGAAACTGGAGAACCAAACGACATTCTTTATAGAAGGAGCACTCGCCACGAGGAGTACGGCCGGCCTCCTCCTCCGACAAATGCACACTTCTCAGGGATGGAAAGTTTTTATGGACGTCCTCTTGAACGAGGGCGCCATTCTCATCCTCCAGCATACACATTCGATCCAGGAATCTAATGCGAAGCGTGTGTTGACGAATCTCAACGCTAGGCATGCCCAGACCGCCCTCAGATGGATGCAGGCAACAGATCTTGCGACGTACCTTGGGAGACTTTCCTTCTCCCCAAAGGAAGGAGAACAAGAGCTGAATTAATCCCAAACGAATGGCACACGGGAGAGGAAGTACCGAGAGTCGGTAAAGGAGAATCGGGTAGATGTGCGAGGCACATACTTCCGCCCTCCCCTTTAAGGAGAGCTTCCTCCGAGTCCACAGACGAACTGCGCACTCGGCCTTCTCTTGAACCTCCGACCAATTCATTTCCAACTGGAGATCCGGACCGAAGAAGACGCCGAGAATGTTGATCGGCCCGTCCGTCCAGAGGAAAGGTCCGGGAAGAGAAACTCCCTTCCACGCACCCAATCGCAAGCCAACAGACATCGCGATTGATCTTGGCCCCTGTCACCGTCTCATAACATCTGATTTCTTTGCTGACTTCGTCAATCTCGGCTTTGCTCGACACAAAAACCGAAACGTCGTCAGCATAGGCGGAGTACCTGGCCGAGGTGGTAGCACCAGGTACGGAAATTCCGCGAAGGACCGGATTCGCCTTTAACTTGCGAAGGAATGGCTCCAACGCAAGAATGTACAGCAAAGGCGAAAGTGGACAACCTTGACGAATGGAGCGGGATAAAGTGAAGGGCTTTGATCTTACCCCATTCACTTCCACTAGCGCACCGGGGGACTCATACAGCAGTCGGATCCAGGAGCGAAAGTACGGCCCGAAACCGGCGGCGGAAAGGACAGACTCCAAGAAGCGATGGTCAACCCTATCGAAAGCCTTGGACTGATCCAAATTGATCAGCGCGGCTTCAGTGTCGGTTTTCTCGATGATCAGGCGTACCAAATGAAGGTTGTCCTGAATAGTCCTGCCCTTCACAGCACAAGTCTGCTCGGGGCCAATCAGACTAGAGAGGACAGCCTGCAAACGGCCGGCCAAGATCTTGGCAAAAATCTTTAAGTCAGTATTTAACATCGTTAAAGGCCGATAATTATCTATGCCACCCCCACCGCTCTTGCTCTTGCGAAGCAACTTGATTACACCCCTGGTGAAGCGTCGAGGTATAGACCCCTGCTTCATCCAGTTGTTATAAACAAGAGCCAGCAGAGGAACAAGAACGGACGACTGCCTCAAGTACAGTTCGTAGGGAAGACCATCCAAACCTGGAGTTTTGTCCCGGCCAACCAATTTCAGCGCATCCCAGATTTCCGACTCTGCTATGGGCCCCTCACACCTAGCCGCTTCAGCCGCCTCGAGGCGGGGAAAGTCAGCCAAATAGGTGTCGAACTGAGCAGAGCTCAGACCGGGCTCCCTGGTGAAAAGATCCTGGAAGTAATCCCGAAAAGCTCCACATATACCCACGTCTGTAGTCACGGTACGACCATCCGGCAATGTGATGTCCTTGATATGCCGATTGGCTGCTTGCCTAGCTTCCTCTGCACGCAATTCTGCGGCCATATTCGTTGCCTCAGAAGACATTCTTTTTAACCTAGCCCTAACTACCAGAGCTTGATCCTTCTTGATAAGCAAGGAGGCCAGCTCGGCCCTAGCTAAGGCTATGTCCCCACTATTACGGGATTTAACTGCCCGATCAACTTTTTTCTCTATCGTCGTTTGCGCCGCTAAATTAGCTAAGTTGAGCCGACGGCTATAGTCGGCAGCAAACGACCTAATTTTGGATTTAAGTGTGTCCCACCACTTATTCCCAACCACAGCCCCCGTCAGTTCCCGCTTTAGTGTTAGTAAAAGCTGGTCCTGGAAATCTTGGTAAATAATGACGCGTTCAATTTCCAGTAACCAGCCAACTTAACCTTAGGCTTATCTGTTTACACGAACCCGGACGAGCCTATGATCCGTGTAAACTATGGAATGGAAACTTGGACAACCTAAGAGCCCTACGTCGACTCTCCTAACTAGGACTCGGTCGAGGTAGCTTGCGCGTACCTTCGAATCCGAGCTGCCCCTATTAGTCCAAGTCCACACTACCTCCCGGGGGTGTTCATTTCGGTATTTATCGACAAGATCATTCCTGTCGATAAATTCCCGAAATGGTTTCACATCCGGGTTGTTAGTACCCGATCTTTCTCCTATACGATCCTTCTCAGGGTCAAGGACGGCATTCCAATCCCCCGCTAAAATTACCCGCCTCGATGTTCCAAAGAACGACTCGAGCTGCCGAAACAAAGCAGGACGCTCCGCATGGACATTGGGCGCATAAACCCCAATGAGGCGAAAAGACTTCTCCTTTATGGTAATATCCAGCACACAAATCCTGCCCGCAGGATCTGCGAAGACAAGCGTACACGCCGCACCCAAAGACTTGCTCACTAGCCAGGAAACACCTCTAGAACGACCATCAAAACATGCTGAATAGAGATCGTAATCCCTAGACAGTATGCCCTCATAGTCGCCAGCTAAAAACCGGGTTTCCTGCAGACAACAAACATCCACCCCGAGGTGCTGGAGATCATGAAGGAGTCTCACCCTCCGAGACTCTGACCTCAGCCCCCAGGCATTCATACTTGCTAACCAGAGAGCCATTGTGATACGTAATTAGGGTTGGGGTCCTGGACAGAACATGGACGGGGAAAGGATGCCAACAGCCTCTCCCATTGACCCTTGGCCTAGTTCTTTATCAATAGTGCCGTCAGAGGAAACATCGCCAACATCCCAGGGAAAGATTAGTTTTAGAGCCCTATAAAGCGTGGGATGAACAAAAATCGGGACCCGTCCAACACAAAATTTTCTCAAGTTTTCAATTTTTTCGCCTTCCACAATGGCGATAGGTGGTGACATTTTAAAAGATTTCTCCGCTTCAATAATCATGTCCCAGACATTTCTGGATCCGGCCCCTGTTCTAATTACTGTTAGTAAACTTTGAGCATTGGGGAAATTTGTGGGGATTTCGATATTTTTGTCCCCGCACTTCTTCATTGCCAGGAGGCTTTTTAGTTTTTTTATTCTGTTCCCAAAGCTTTGTGCTCCTTCGGATTGCTCTTTAGAGATGGTGCACACTTCCTTTCCCTTCAAGTAGGGGGTTTTAGAAACTTTCTTTCTGGGATCTCTATCCTCAGCAGTGGGGCTTCTTTGACGCTTGGATGGAGGAGGTAATTGTTTCTTGGGGAAGGACTGGGTGTAGGATGTGAAGGAATTCTAAACGGGCTGGGGTCTCTACTGAGAGAGGCAGGTTTTCTTGGAGTGGGCTGAGAGGAGTGGGATTTTTGGGGGCTAATCTTTTTACTAGGAGAGGGCGGGGCAGAGACAGTAGGTCGAATTGTTTTTTTTTCCAGATCTTTTTTTAGTTTTTCCAATTTCTTCATGCCCTCATATCCGGGATCAAAGGCTTTTCTCATCTCTTCCAAAGATGGTGCTGACCACTCCGAGGCGTCGCCCTTCTTGCTGGTAGAGGGAGTGGGTCTGTATGTGCCTTTCGTCCTGGAGGCTTCCGGAGACAGAGGTCCCGCTGCTTGACTCTTCCCTCTGGTCTTGCCAACAACCTGCCATTCCCCTTTTCCCTTCTCCTTAGCTACACTTGTAGTAGTCGAAGGTTTTTCAGGGAATGGGGGAAGATGTTTTGTCCCAACCGGGGGCAATACCACACCGGTCCTGGTTGCTGGCATGCCCACTACAGGCGAGACGGATTTTGACGAAGAAGCGGCCAGAGGGGTATTTTGGTCGTCTGGGGCCTGGCTTCCAGAGGCCTTGTTCTCTGGACAGGAGGAGGAGGAGAGGTGACCAGTCTCTCCACACCTCCAGCATTTCGGTTTACGACCGGAAACAATTACCGGCAAGCTCAGGCCCCCTACGTCAAGACAGTTGGGGATGGTCAGGAAGGCTTCACGATCTAACATAATGTCGAAAGACCATCCCCTGGTCAGGTCATCACAGGAGACATCCACGATCTGGCCGAACTGGGAAAAATACGCACCTAAATACTCCCCGATGACCTGAGGAGGGACCTCGAAAACTGCTACCTTGGTCCTACGCATGCCTTGGTATTCTGTTCTTATGATCAGGTCATTCAAGATGTGGTCTTTTGTTACCATCTCAAGGCAATCTTCTTGCGTGGGCAGCAGCACGTCCCACGTGAAGAAGCCCGCACCTTTTACTATTCTTAAGGGCATTACCCCCAAGGACTGCAGTGTTTTCAACACTGTGTCTTTTGTGGAGCGACAAATTTTGCGCGAACGCTTGTCCACCACAAAGACTGACACAATTCTTTTTTCAATTTTTCTTAATTCTTGGGGGTCTTCCAAAAGCCCACCTTCTTTCACAAGGTGTGCGTAGCTTTTGGCTTTTTCCAAGAACTCCGACAAATTGATCTTCACTTTCGGAGGGGACGTCCAGCCACAGGGCGATTCCCCGGAGTCCGCCTTTTTATCACTGTTGTCTTTATTGCTGTTCTTGTCTTCCATACATTTTGTAGATTTCTGGCCATTCTCGGCCACCTTACTTTTGGTGGCATTTTCTTTTTTACTTTGGTCTTGTTGATTTTTATCAGCAATTAATGGAGGGTATGTCTCTAATTTTTATCCGGTGGACCCTTCCAAGGAGGTTCAAAAGAAAGTTTTTTTTTCACAGACCGATTTGTGTCGGCCATTATGAAACTGGACACCGACCAGCACTAAAATTCTCCTCGAAATATTCACAGTAGGGGGGAGGGGAGGGAAAATGAAAGTATACACATACAAAATAAACAAAATACACAAAATACCTCGAAAGGTTACAAAGATAAACTGCAGAAAAACAGTTTAACAAATACAAGTTTCAGAAAGTTTTCAGGTTTGAATTAACCCATTCAGAACGGCCAAGGAAAAATTAAAATTAGCCTTCAACGGCACAAACTTATAAAGGTATTGGCCGGAGACGGTAAACAAAATTACAACTATGCAATGAAAATCTAGCCTTTAACGGCAAAAAAAAATAAAATAAAATAAAATAAAATTCAAAATAAAATAACGTTCAGCGGCGGAGGTATCAGCCAAAAATGGCAGAAAACAGGAAAATTACAAAAAATTAAAGAAAGAAAAAAAATAAACAACACTGGCCTTTAACAACCAAAAAGAATTTAAACTCAAAAAATAATTAAACTGAAAAAAAAAGTTACGAACAGGTGGAAACTTGTATAAAATTACACTTACAATACAAAAATAGAAAAAATTAAAAAAATAAAGTAAAAAGAAAAACAATAAACAAAATACAGCGAGTCGCCCAAACGGCTACTCACGTAAAAAAATAGGTGGAGGGGCTAAAAATCACAAGGAAAAAACAAACAGTTATGAACAGTATGAAGTCACTGCAGCAAAATAATAATAATGCAAGATATTAGTTAAAAGGTGTAAATAAAATAAGGCGCTCAAGAAAAACTAAAGCTGAAAATAAAACAAAAATTAAAGAAAAATGTTAAACCAAACAAATATGGCGGAGAGAAAGAAAAACCAGGCAAAAACTGAAATAAAAAATACGAAAATATGGAAAAGGAAAAAAACAAAAGAAAAACAAGAAAAATGAAACATAAACTTAGCTATTCAGTCCAAGTATCTATTTTTTTTTTTTTTTTAAATAAACGTAAATCTCCAAACAAGGGGGCAAAAACGGACAAACACAAATCGGAAGCAGTCACACACGACTAGAAATCAGTAAAAAAAAGTCAAAAACTTTTCAAGAACTTCTCCCATAAACTTCCTGTTAACTCCTTTTTATATAGGAGGGAGAGTCCATTATTTGAGGAATAGGTGTGTTTTCCCATAACAAATGTTTAGCAAAAAAGATATTGGGGTAAGTGACATGAGTCAACTTTAGCCACTCCAAAAGTAGGTCTCCATCTTAAGAAAGTCATGGTGTGCATCTAGTGAAATTGGAAAGAAATCCTGTACTGTTAGCAAGTAACCAGTCAATTGATTCTGAAAAGTACTGCTTGCTACTGTATGAATTGAAGGCAACAATTCAAGAAAATTGCCCAGAATTAGCAAACAATGATGTTTTTCATCAGGATAATGCCAAATCTTAAGTTTCTTGGGTGACATGACAAAAAAAAAAATTGTTGTAGTTTGACAAAGATGTTATTTCACTTTCCATATTCACCAGACATTCCTATTTGGATTTTAATTAATTCAGGTCCTTACAAAATAATCCCAATGGTAAAAGATGACATAAAAAACAGCTTAATGAGATCTTTACCAAGAAACCATCAAAATTCTAGGAAGATAAAACTTTAAATGGAGAAAAATTGTGCAACAAAATGATTCATATTCAGTTGAATAAATATTTACTAGCATAATTTTGTTTTGTGTTTAAATTTCCCTTAAAATTGGCATGAACTTTTCAGACAACCCAATAGTATTGATTTGGAAGATGGTGTGATGACAAAATTGCTGACAGTAAGTGTAATACTGATAGAAAAACATTTAAGGCAAGCAGACTTTGTAATAAAGTGCTCAATATCAAAGATAGAGTATTAATAGAAGTAAAAGGTTGTTGCTTAGCTGACTGGTGTTAATTTCAGTATCCCCACTACAAATTTTTCTATGTGGATTTTTCTCCAGCTTACTGTTAATATTTCTAATTTTTTGTCTTTTTATACTGTTGTGAATAGTTTCATTTTGTGTAGGTTTACACATATTTCCTGTTTCAGCAGATGTTGGCTCTCATGATTATTTTTTGTTACTTATTACTTTTTTTTTCTTTTTATTTTCTTTGGAGTTCTTTCTTTTTTCTCCAGAATTTTGTTAGGATGACTTATTGTACACAGAAATGCCATTGTTTTTAATGTTTGAATGTTGAATGCTTGCATATAGGTATGTATGAACGCACTTACACATGCACACACACACACACACACACACACACATGTATATATGTGTATACACACCAATATATACACTCCTATAGATATGGATATGAACAAACATGCACATACATACATGCATACATATAAACTTTCAAGATTTTATGTTTTTCAATTATTGGAGTTCTTGTTAATGTATATAGGATATAACATTATATATGCATTAATAAAAACTCCCACCACCCACTAACGTATTCAAGCACATACCTGTATCTGTAAATAAAAGAATCTCAACAAATTCTAGCAGAATAAAAATGTTCAATGAAAACAAAAAATATACAAATCATCCCTTAAGAAACAGCAGATATTTAAACAAACTAGAATACAGAAATGAAAACAATCCAAACATAAGTGACAGAAAAGATATATAATCTGATTCAACCCTTACAATAATAAAATAGAAGCAAAATAGGAAAAATATTTTTCAAAATATTTGAAAAACACTTTTTTTAAAAAACAGCAAACTACCAAAAGTCATCTACAGAAACAGAATCAAAATCAGTTACATCTGCATGGATAACATCAAGAAAATAATAATTAAACATAATAAAAATACTCAATAAAAACAATAGCAATCATAACAAAAACAATTGACTAAACAACAGCAATAAATGTAACTTCCAAATTGAAAAAACTGTCCACTTAACAATGAATGTTTAATAACATATTATACAAAGCTACCATACCAAATAACATTAACATAGAAGAAAAAAATTACATAATCTCCACAAAAACAACTTTTACAGAAAGATACAACAACTACAAAATGTCATTTAAAACAGAAACATACACAAACTACACAACCTTATATAAATATGTATGGAACCAAAAAGAAAATAATAACCCCCAACAAAATCAAATGGCAAAACATAAAAAGAGCAGCCCCACACAATATCAATAGCAGAAACTGCAAATTATGCTTAGAGAAAAAACTAGCATTAATTACTTTTAAAAGCTAAAATAAACTCTAACACAAGAAAAATAAAATAAAGACAAACACAAAACCAAATACGTAATTTACCACTTAGTGCACTAATTAAAATAAACATATAAATATAACAAATTTCAAAGTAATAAACAAAAAAATAATGCTAAAATATAAACCAAACTACAAATGCCATTTATAATCTGCAATCTGATAGATTCCGACTAGGCAGCTCGGATACAGCCACTTTCTCACCGGCACAATGTGGCTTCCGTGTCTCTTCTACAAATACTTTCACAGCTTCTGCTCCGATGAACTTAGCTCACTTTTGCCCCCCATATATAAATTTACTCAAGCCACAAAATTAGCAACTAGGTTCCACCTTTTTACTGTGAAATCAATAAATTGTAAATGTAAATTCTACTCCAGCAGCTTCTTTTCTCACACTTCCCACCTGTGGAATTCCCTCCCATTTACTTGCTTTCCCAACAGCTACAATCTCCAAGAATTTAAATATAAAGTCAATAGTCATCTCCTATCTCACTAACCTTCATCCTCTCTCTCATGCTCCTTTTTCCGTCCACTCCACTCTCATCAGTATTCTCATCCTTCTCTTGCCTACTTCCTGACACCCCCTATAACCAGTCACTCTTTCTCATAACTTTCCTCCTATGTTACCCCCTGCAAAACAGTGGAACTAAAATACCATGCTTGGGGCAATATGATTATAAAAAAAAAATAATAATTATTACAACAGAAAATCTTATAAGTGTACATGTACATATATGCATATATGTAAGCTCATGTATGTATATACACATGTATATAGGTGTGTATATATGTGTATATATTCACATATACACATATGTATGTGAGTGTGTGTACATACGTATGCACAGGCATTCAATATTCAAACATTAAAAACAATGAAACTCCTACAAACAATAACATAATTCCAGAGAAAAAGGGAAGAAGAGAAAAGTAAATAGAGAAAAAAATATGACAACAAACGACCATGACAGCCAACATCTGCTAAAACAGAAAATACACACAAACCCACAGAAAATGAAACAATTCCCAGCAGTATAAAAAGACAAAAATTAGAAATATTAATAGTAAACTGAAGAAAACCCTTGAAGTGTGGATAGAAAAGATCTGCATACAAAAATTTGGAATCAGGAGGCTGAAGCTAACATGAATCAGCTTAGTGAAAATCTTTTACTCATATTAATTATATATATATAAGCAGAATATCTTCATTCAACTATATTCCCTTGAATAATATAGACATATTATGTCTAATTATTTTATAATGATCTTTTCTATTTGTCTATATTTCTGAAATGAGGTAGTACTTACAGTATTTACATTATTTGGACTATTGTCTTCATCTTTGTTGCCATTTATATGACGTTTCAGCTGTTGTATGCTTTGGCCTTCTTCGGGTGTTACGAATTTTGACCCGAACCATTTATTACAATCACTGGGGTATATGAACTCTATTCTTTGCATAAAGGGTAATAAAGGGTTTGGTTTGAAATTCCTAGCACCTGAAGAAGGCCAGAGCATACAACAGCTGAAACGTCATACAAATGGTAATAAAGGTGAGGACAATAGTCTGAATAATGTAAATACTGTATGATCTTTTCAAGTTCAGTAATCAGTTTCTTGATGTTAAAATGAAATTCATCAAAGAAGGCACCATAGTTTTTTGTATCCACATACTTTCAATCTCTTCCAAGAATATCCTCAGTGGTAAATTACAAACACAAAGTTATATTAACTTTGGTAAAATTAGCAATTTTGTTGTGATGGGGATTTCAAAAAAAGTACACATGAACACAGTCCATTAGAATTATATTAAAATTTTAATTTATCCATTGTAGGAATAAGAATTTTTGAAAAATAAGTGTCCCAATATAAGGAAACTGACTGGAATTTTGTAGCATAAAAAGGCATTAAATGTTTGTTATTTCTGAGGATATCAAAAGTACTTGGTTAGGAAAAACTATGGTGCCTTCCTTGATGAGCTTTATCTTAGCAACAAAAAATTGATTAGAAAACAAGAAAAGCTCATTATAAAAATAGATAGATATAATACACCTATATTATTCAATGAACCCCACACACACATATATATGTTGACTATATGGATTGATATCTGACAAGAAATAAATTTAAAAATCTAAAAAAAATTATTTTTATTTTTATTAAAAACAAAGTTGTTTTTTAAAATTAAAAACCTTTTTCTTTTTAAGATATGAGGTTCATGGAGTATTTCATACCTGGCTTATTTTTCTGGTTGCAAGGATATTCTCCCTGCCCTCATCAAGTAAATTCTGTGAATTATAAATATAATTGTTGTTGTGGAGACAACTACATAGGGAAAACATTCCAAGTAAGATCAGGAATCATACCTTCACTTCAAATGAACCTGTCCCAAATACCTATGGTTCCTCTATCTCTGAGCACCTTTTAAATAACAGAAAGTTCAGTGTAGACTATTTCATGGTTGTGTCTCAGTCACACTCTGTATTTCACCTAAAAGTACTGGAGGCTCTGTATATTAGATCACACAAGCCTTCTCTCTGTAAACAGCCTGAATGTCTGTTGGGACTTGCTATCATTGGCCTATAATACGTCTTTTCCTCTCTTATTTTTTTTCTTTCCATAGCGGGAACAAAACCGGTTGTTTTTTTTTTTAAATGTCTAATAGTATTCAGCTATATATATATATAAACATTTTCCTTAATAAAGTTTCTCAGGAGTCAAAACATGGTAAAAAAAAATTTTTTTTGTTTTTTACTTATCTGATGTGCATTGTGGTGCAGTGGATATTCCTATTGAATTCTTTGCATTCACTTATGCACAAATACCCTTGGGAAAGGTATTAATCCATCTCCTCCCTCCAGTTATGGGTTAAACAACAGGAAAGATTGGATTCTATAGCCTTGGCTGGCAACCAGTCTATCACAGAAAGTAATGGCAACCTACTGCGGGATAATCTTCTGCCCAGTCAGTCATGTCTCTTTTGAGACATGATTGCCCAAGCATGTATCACAAATGGCACTTAACTGACTGACTGATCTATCCATCTATCTATCTATCTATCTATATATTTCTTTACTAAGTAAAAGACAAAATGAACACTTTGCATTATCAAGGTATATATATATATATATAGTGTGTATGTGTGTGGTGGGGAAGATAGAGAGTGGAAAGATTGAGAGATTTACCAAAGAAAAATAATTATTTCTGAAACTCTTTCTTGTGAGGTATCTATCTGACTCCCCCAGTCTACCCATAGCTCTCTTCCTTTTTTTTTTTACCATCAAGCAAAATCAAAATTTACAAAACTTAAATTCTTTTCAGTTTCTTTGTGAAGATATATATGTCTATCTGAAACTGGAATTTAACATAGGCATTATGGGTTTGCATTGATGGAAAAATGCATTGTATACAGAAAAGCTGCTTCTTAATAATCCCTGCCTTGAATTTTGCCCAAATTTGTTAGGCATAGAATTAAGGAGGTGCCATAAGCATCTACCTTGCTCTCATTAACTCTGTTACTTTCTACAGTTGTTACAAATAGACTGATGGTAAATATATACTCTGAATAACTCATCCTGTCTCATTGGTGGGCAGATTTGCAGTCTGGCACTGTAGAAAGCCAAATTTACTTTTGCATCCAAAGAATCATTTATGGAAACTCTTAGCCTTGCAGCCATCAACATTATCCTGCTGAAAGAGCCCATTTGTAAGATGGATACATTGCATCAATGAAAGAATGCACCTGGCTGGTAATAACATTTGGATATATCCACAGGCATTTAAATATTGCTTTACTTAGAACAAGCAGTGATATATGTGATGCCCAAACAGTCACACCTTTGCTCAGTGTTACCATCAACAACCTATATTGTTATCTAACAAGATAAGGCCACAATTTCAGTATGTTGATTTCCCCTTTTGATATAAAATTATAGAAACAAATATTTTTCCTAATAAACAGCAGGCTTTCCTATCTTCATACAATATCTCTATTGTACTATATTTACAATAAAAGATATAATTTGCTTCATTGCATTTGGTTTAGTGATAAAACAAAGCATTAATAGCAGTGATTTCTGGTTTGAATATATTATGTAGCAAAATATTCAGTTAGTGTTTTCCAATTATTTAAAGTATTTAATCACCTTTGCTCATATTATGATAAACAGCCAGTGTTTGGGAACAAACTTCATATCTCTGAGCAACAAAATCTTTCTTTCTATTGGTTATTCTTGTTAGTAATAACAGTACAAATCATCCATTAGTTTCCAATAAGTACCATACTATTTTACATCTCAAATAAATTTTAAGACATGCATTAATAGCTGCTTGTTATTAGATTGTTACAAAAGTTTCCAGCATCATTTTCTGTACAATATTTGTGAAATTATTTATTGTGTATTCATGTATATGTCTTAAAAGAATTATTACAGCTAAGTGATAATTCTCTTTTGGAGAAAACATGGCTGAATATACATTAAAGATGGTCCATTCTTTATGTTTAATCAGCAAAGGGAGGGTATCAAAAGTGAAAAAGCAGTTTACTGAAGCTTATGGTTATGATTCAGTAGGTGCAAGCATGATTCAGAAATAGTTTATAAAGTATAAATCAAAGATTTTGAAGCTTTCACTAAAATAAATCTCTGGAAATCACCAGAACTTGAAAACTGCTTAACTTTTACTAACAAAATTCCTTTTTTAACCTTTAGAGAAAATTAAAATAAAAAATTAAATTATTGTCTTATTATAGACTATGCAAGTTACCTGAAAGCCAGGAAATACATACTTAGGCTAATAGTCACTACATACTGTAAATGTTTTTATCAACCTTTATCTTTATATATAAACATTTAAAATTTGTGTTATATAAGGCTTGATTTTGATTAGACTGTGAAATTATTTGTGGTCGAGTGATCTAAGATGCACCAGATCTTTTGTTGTATTCCCCGATGTTGTTAGGGCTCACAGGTTTGAATCCTGATGAATGACACATATTTTCGTAACAAAATTTCTCATAAATAATCAGGCCGATAACAATAAATATATAAATATGTTTGATTAAAGAAAAGAATATCTACTCAAATATGAGTATTGATTAAAAATAATGTTCAAACAAATATAATATATATATATATATATATATATATATTTATTATAAATTATGTTTTAGAACATGTACATAATTTTTTCTATATATGTACATATATATATAAGAAATATCACATCATATTTTGTATTTAAAATAGATGACCCATTTTTATTTATTTAAGCATTGTGCATTATGTCTATCAGTTTGCACATTATAGAAATCTTAGTAAAGAAAATGCATTCCCTGGCAGGCATGAAAATTGCATCCCCCTTTGTAGAGGAAACTGCTGTTTGATCCAGCGGAACACTGGATCAAACACCAGTTTACTCATAGAGCATCAAAGCAAGCAAGGCTCTATTCTTCTGTTTTGAAAAGCATATCCTGTTCATCATCACATTATTCCATTATTAAATTATATATATATATATGTCTGAGGAGATATTGTAACTATTTACAACATTTACATTAATTGGACTATTGTCCTCATCTTTAATGTCATATTCACAACAGAGATGAACAAAAACTTGGAAAGTTGTGTTCCTAAAGAAAATTAACTGAAACTTGGGTATCCAGAAAAAGCATGACATATAAAACTAGAACAATCTACCCCTGTAGACTAAATAAAGTAAATAAAGTGTTTGGTTTGAAATTCCAATCTATATCACCTGAAGAAGGCCAACGTGTAAAATGGCTGAAACATTGTAAAGATGACGAAAAAAATGAGGCAACAATCTGAAGAATGTAAATAGTATATATATATATATATATATATATATATAATTAATACAAATATAAAATTTCTCACTTAGTTGATTCATGTTATTTTCAACATCCTGACACTAGAGTTTCATAAACAATCCCCCCAGCAATTACTATGTCTACTTGTCTAATAATAGTAAAAAATTGGGATATGTACTGGCTACATAACCAGGGTTTCAACTTGAGAGGTATCTTCAGATGGTAATTGGTAAACTATATTTTCTAATACTCTGTTTTATTCCTATATGTGTACTTAATACTATAAATGGAAGATCTACAGAAGGGACAGAGAAGAAAAGAGAGAAATTTGAACTGGAAGGAAAAAGAGAGAAAAAGATTATTGGATTCACTTTTATCCAGAATGGTATGTACCTAAAATAAATTTATTAATATATCTGCATTTGAACATTACCTCAGACTTCTCATTTAATAGCTTTTTCGGTTTGGATATGTCACTTGGTCAGCTTTTCCTCTTGACACAACCTGAAAACACCACTACCAATGCTTCCATTCATGACCCTTTTCAAAATGTTTTGCTTCACATTAGGGCCTATATTATTTTTTTCTTCAACTCCTACAAATGGCTAACAAGTTTACAACAGTACTTGTGGCTTTTAAATCTTAAAGAAAGATTTCTGGTTATACCATCTCCTTTTAAAATTTTTTTCTATGTGTTGGACATTGTCATTGCTCTGCTCACTTGAATTTTCAGCCTCTACTTTATAAATTACTTCTTCTATACTACATTTAGAAGATATTTACTTCTATTACCTGCAATTACAAAGGTTACTATCAGCATTATTGCTTAGTGGATCTATCCTAAAATTCTTTACATTTTTGTTTTTTATGATGTTTTCCAAATTGTTCATACAGCTATAGCTCAACTTTATCATACTTCGATTAAAAGTTCTGTGCATTTCAGAAGACTTTGGGAAGTGCTTCACAAGTAACTTAAAAACATCTTTCTGTATTAGTTTTTACTTCTAAATTAAAAAGAGGGTTAAACTAGATTACATTTATTTTCCTACTTTTCCTCCTTAATTGCAGGTTCATTTGAGGTTTAAAAGTTAATTTGGTTTTAGGCTCAATGCTCTTTCATATTCTTTCTTTTCTTCAGAGATTTCTTTGGTCAAAGAATTTCTCGATAGCTTTCATTTGATTCTATTTGTAATATGCTTCCTTACACTTGCTGGGTGGTTGGTTCTGAAGTTAATATATTTCAAAGCTGTGTTCTGCTTCATATATGGAAAGATGGTGCTGGCTGAAAGACTGAACTCTCTATCCAAAAATTGGACGACATTTTGTTCATATAGAATGTGATATCAAATTCTTGAATAAGTTCTGAAGGTTTTTCTAATTGTATCAGTAGCCCTTCTGTTATTAGGTACAATAAGCCACAATAATACTCTCTATTATAATAAAGACAGTTGTGTGTGCACACACACACACACACACACACACACACACACACACACACACACATTACAGAAATTAACGAAACTGGTTATAAACAGCCATCAATTTGAAATGATTTGTTTGAACATTATTTTTGATTGATACTCGTATTTAAGTAGATATTCTGTTTATAATCAGACAGTATAATATATTTATTTTTACCGGCCTGATTATTTAATGATAAATTTTTGTTATGAAAATTCCTCCTGAATAACACACATTTTTTAAACAAAAATTTATCGTAAATAAATCAGGCCAATAGAAATAAATACATAATACCGTTTGATTATAAACAGAATATCTACTTAAATATGAGTATTGATCAAAAATAATGTTCAAACAAATCATTTCATATATATATATATTGCCCTCCGGTCTTGCTCATGGAGAGAGAAACAACAGTGAGTTAATCATCAGTTCAGTTCCTTAGAGAGACAATACAAGACAGTGTCCACTCAGTTCATTCTCTTTACTAACAGTTATTAAACTTTACTAATAGTTATGAAAGCTGTTGCCACAAGTTTGCTCTTTAACAGTGCCTTATTTTTTACAATAATAATGTCATTGAGTAGTGAAGAATATATATATATATATATATATATATCATTATTTAATTGTTTAGTTTTTTGGTCATAATTAAATTAGACCAGTGCACAGTTGTATTAAAAAGCATTCAATACAATTATATTGTAGAACTTTGGAATGTTTTTCATTTGTAAATGAATTATTATGCAACCCAGGTTTCTACCTTTCAGTGTCTTCAGGTTATTTCCAATAACTGATTTTACCATTTTTTTGAAAATGCTCATGTAACAGGGATTTTTTATGAATGTGCAATTTTCAAAATTAGGAGAAGTTAGAACATTTTCATCCATGATTGTAAGATCTTAATAGGTATTTGTTGGTATGGTATATATATATATATATATATATATATATATTTCTCTTCTGCCACACTCAAGGATTTTGGTTATTTTTTTTTTCTTATGTCTTAATGTAAGATACTCAATAGTAGGTACATCAATATATATGTTGCTGTCATTTTAGAAAGCACATCGATATAAATATTTTGCCATCATTTTTTATGGCATATCTCTACTCTATTTATTAATAATGCATGTATCAAGTCTGATTTCTTTGACTGGAGTTAAATAAGAAGCTATTTATATAATGCCAAAAATAAATAAATCTCTATGCCAAGAAAAAGACAAGCTGAAAACAAAATGTTGAACAGAATGATCAGTCAGTTAAGTGCCAAACATGATACATGCTTAGGCAATCATATCTCAAAAGAGACATGATTGACTGGGCAAAGGATTTGTCTGCAGTAGGTTGCCATTACTTTCTGCAGTAGACTGGTTGACAACCAAGGTAGTAAAACCCAATCTGTCCTGCTATTTAATCCATAGCTGAAGAGAGAAGTGAAAGTTTAATACCTTTCCCAATAGTATTTGTGCATAAGTGAATGCAAAGAACTCAACTGGAAATCAAACTCAACTTTCCAATTTCTTTGTTCCAAGCTGATATCCACTGCATCACAGTGTACATCCAAACAGAATGATAAAAAGTTATAAAAATACCAAAAATGCTAGTGATTATGTGGAGAGAAAATAAAAAAAAAACAATTTTTTTTATTCTGAATTCTGTGGTGTATGGCAACCTATATGAATACTTGTCTTTTATTGAAACACCAGTTCTCATCTAATAACTGGTTCTGGAATATTGAGCCAGGCCATTAACTTGAACCAAATATGTGATCAACAACAAGATTTTGGAGAGGATGGAACCAAAAAGAAAACTTATGCTTAACATAAGGAAGAGACAGCTGAAGTTTCTTAGACACATAATGAGGAAGAAGGGCTTGGAAAATATAATACTCACAGGATGGATAGAGGGAAAAAGAAATGGGAAAAGCAACACATGACATACTTGATAGGCTTGAGCAAGTGGATAGCAGAGCAGGGTTTGGAAAATGTACAAAGCAAAAAGGTGTTAAGGTCTGTAAGGAATAGTGGGATGTGGATGCTCATGATTGCCTATGTCCTGAAAGAACATAGCACATAAAAGAAGAAGTGCTGTATGTCCCTACAAACATACATTAGGCCAACTCAGTAGGGCAATCGTTTTTTTCTCTCCATTGACAGCAAAGAGAAGGACTACGTCTAACAAAAGACTTTCACACATTGATTAAGAAAATAATGATAAATGCTTTTCTTTAGCTTATGAATATTGATATTCAATATACTTTTTATTTTTTAGGTGAATCATTATTATTCTATGAGTTGACTAGACTCGTAATTTCATTCCTTTTGTTGCTCCTTGTCATGACAGTGCAAGAGATTTTTCATTTTTAAAGATAATGCTCTAGAAAACCTCACAATTGAAAACTCGTGAATAGTTGAAACTTTTGAAGGAAGAAATAGAACAAATGAACTTGCAAAAAAATGACGTGAATCAAGCAACTTATTTGAATGATGATCATCAGCTATTATGTTTTCAGTATTTTTATACTTTACACTCTACCAATTATGTACTTTAGATGCTTTCTTAATGATTTATCTATTTTTATACTATTCTGATTTGATTGGGGTTTAGACTTAAGATCTTTTTGTGATATACTTAGTAATTGTATCAGTAGGATTTGTATCAGTAAATCATTATCTACCTTCACAAAAAAATTCTTACAATTTACAAAATAATTTCTGATTTTAAATAACTTTCAAAAAATTGATAAACCATAAAACCCCGATCAATCTTGAATCAATCTAAGCTGTTATTCTTCAGTATAGTGAATTGTTGAATTTATCATTCATTCTCAGTACTGATTGGTTGAATTGCAAATAATATACTCTCTTATAGGACATGCAGAACTCACATGATGCTTAGGACATACTTATTACTTTGTTTTTACTGTTTTTAAATACATTCAATTGCCTGTTAGAAAAATAGTATTTCTACTCCGCAGCCTTTCTAACAGACACAACACTGCAGCTTGTCACTGCTCTATCCCTAGTTCCATGGCAAATGTTCAGATGAGTTTCATTTTCTAGTTCTGTCAATTCAGACTTTTACTTCTAATTCCATGGAGTTGAATCACCCGAATTTCTTCTGTTTCAAAAGTAAGAAGTAAGTTCCATTCAGACAGCTTTTCCCAAGAACTGCTACATTGTGGAACAGACTCATCCAATTTAATCTTAACTTCTTACAGACAACTTTCTCTTTTATTCATATCACACATCTCATTCATTATTACCACTTCACCTGTAACTTTCTGCCTTGAGTTGCTCCCAAGTCTTGTATTGAGTGTGTGACATGGCTCTAAATGTTGAGTATTAAATTAGACATATGATCAATTTATTAAGGGACTCACTATCTTTGTGTTTATTTTTCTCTTCTTTCATTTTACTTCTAGTTTAGACAATTCAATCTTGAGTAAGAAATAGGAGAAAGAAATCTGTGTCACTTGTCAACAAGACAGATTGACTTCCTAAGTGAGTAAGTAAAAGTTTGTTATCCAAGCTCATGTGACATGCACCTCTACATGGGATGTTGAAATTGTAAATTCAGTTTCCCAGTAATTTCTGTCCATGAAAGATTGTGAGAAAACCAACTTTTGCCATAAACACTTAAGAGATATGACGATGAGCTTATTCCATAACTTGTTGTATAAGGAATAAAGAGGTGTATCATTCTCAATTTATTCAACTGTTTGATGTGTAATGAACAAAAGAAGATATATTATTCCTGAAAACCATGGATTTATTTGATTACTTGATGTGTAGAGAAGAAACGAATATTATACCTGGATTAATCATTCCAATTTCATTTTGGATGGAATTTGATTACCAGAGGGAAAACAAAACACAAGCACTATTCCACAGTCTTTTATAGGGGAAAGAAGACCTACCAACTTTTACTTGGATATTTTAAAGAGATTCTGTCTATTTGCCAGTATAAACATTTGAATTTACAAATTCATGAAGTTCACGAATACTTGACTAACACCTAATATTAGATAAGTGTTTTTATTGATTTTTATGTCTGTTGTCATATACTCTTTCTATATTTTGTTGTTTTTTGTTATATAGAACTGTTTGTAAAATGTTTCTCTTGTGTTTGCTTTTCATTGACACCTGCTTAGGCATTCTTATCTGAGCAAACCCATCTTTTCTTTTTTTTTAACCTCAGGTTTATATTTATGTCTGTTGCAAATTTGTAACAGATGATATTTATATATATTCAAAATGACTTGACATTTCTCTTATAATGTGATTAGAAATATTTTAACTTAAATGCAAACTTTTACTATAATGAGCATGTTTTATAGACCATTCCTGCTGAAGAGAGTTCAATCATTACTAAATACATCACATATCTGGCTATGGCTTGTATAAAGTTTAGCTTAGTAAATATAAAAATTGGCAGCTAGATTATATTTAATTTCTAATGCCAAAGATGCAACATCTATTAATTAGAAGTGTGAGAAGGAAAATCTTTTATTCAAGAAGAAAGTGGTTTGGTGAAAACTAAGCAAAAGACTTATTTACACTTATTTGAAGAAAATAACAAATAGATCTAGTGTAATGTTATTGTAAAAATATCAACTAAAAACATGAGACAAAATGTGGTCGCCGGCTTTCTCTTTTCCAATCTTTTCACTCTTTTCTTTTTTCTTTTTTTCAATTGGAGTAGATAGGCTAAACTATCGCCCGATTTGACACTCCACCCACGTCTATTGAACAGGTATAGAGGCTCATCCCTTGTTCCCTGTTTAGGATGTGGTCTCCGACTTTCTCTTTTTCAATCTTTTCACTCTTTTCTTTTTTCTTTTTTTCAATTGGAGTAGATAGGCTAAACTATTGCCTGGTTTGACACTCCGCCCACGTCTATTGAACAGGTGTAGAAGCTCATCCCTTGGATATGGTTTCCGGCTTTCTCATTTCCAATCTTTTCACTCTTACGTAGCCCCCTGCACATCAGTGGTGTTACCGCCTTGCTCGGGGTGATATAATTAAAAAAAACCAAAAAAAAAAAACCTTTCATATGTAAAATTATTATTTACTCACTTCTGGATTCTATCTAATTCTATCAAACCTCTGATATTTTGGGATGTGAATTACATACTACAGTTATGATATGCTGATAAACAACATCTCCATCAAGAAAAAGACAAAAAGTTTAGGAATGTAGGCTTGAAAATAAAATGACCAAAAATCCTCTGTCTAATAGATAAATGATTTTTTTGACTGGTCATTGACACATCGATTGTCAGTATTATAATAGGCAATAAAAGACTTTAAAAGGTCTCATTTTTATGTGTTATATATTCAATCAATTTACTTCATAAAATGCTTGTTTTTAGTTTCTGATACAATTTTCATTCCTGCCTCAGGTACTAGGTATCATTTAATTGTTTTCAAACAATGAAAAATACTTGTGGTTGCAGCTTTGATGACAAGGCCACAAAAATGAGATAACTTGAAATCAGCATCATAATTAAAACTACCAACCACTGGTTATTTCATAGTCGGCAGTTAATGCATTAAATATATTTATTGGTCTATTGGATTATTTAAAGAGGCAATGAAAATCATTTATTTAATTATTAGATTAGAAATAATGGCAATGATATATGAATTGTATAGTTTTCACTCTTTGTATTAAAACTATTATTTATAACTTGGTTTAGATTAAGCTTAGAAAACAGCTTTCGTTATTTTTATTCGATGTACACAATACATAGAAAAGACAGATCACACATGAAAGGAAAGTAGAAGGTGAAAGAATTCACAAAGAACTTGTACTTGGTATAATCTGAATGTGTATGCTTGATACTATTGTCTATAGGTTATTTGCACACGGACATAACATTAGTACTACATACACTGAACCAAAAATTCAAGAAAATTGAATAATCTATCCTGTGTCAGCAATCTGTCAATATTTGATGAACCTCATGGTTTCTATATAACTGGTACATCAATTGAAATATTCCTCAGAATATACTGCACAGTAATATGAATTGTTCCATAGAAAATACATTTATTAGCTTATTCTTACCTCCCTTGATATCTGAGGCTGCTGCAACATATTCAAAGTTGTCCGTATTGATGACATCTATAATTGGGCTGACAACCCTGGTTTTATCCTGAAAAGATAATATAGTCCCAAATCACACAAAAGCCAAGAACTGGTAAATAACAACATAAAAATATTAAAAAAAAACTCAGTCTGAGAAATATCAATAAAAAGGTTTTTGAAACGTAACCAACAAACAATTTCAGTGTTTTTTCTTCTTTTTTCCTGTGGACATTATACATACGTACTTGTCACTTCATCTGTTGAAAATGAATAAAGTTTGGTTCTTTTTATATTATTTTTTGAAGTACCTATCATCAGACTGGAAGCCATATATTCACACTGCCAGGTTTTATCTATTTCTTTCATGTTCTTTAGAAACTTATTTTCTAAGCCATATTCAGTAGCTTCTTGAATTGTTTCATTCTTTGATGGAATAATTTCTTCGTATGTCAAGTTTGGAGTTAGATTGACGTAATTTCAATGGATGAAAAGATGTTAAAACATTACGAGAAAAAATTTGTTATGCTATGTCATCTTCATGATTTTAGATAATAAATATTTCAATATTATTTTATATGTAATATGTTATTTATCTCTGAAAATATAGATTAGTCATTTATATCTTATTTTAAATAATAAAACATAATAAATGAAGAGGCATATGATATGCATGAACACTCTCCAAGAAATATAAAATAAAAATAATGACTTATGGAAATGATACAGAAAATCATTATTTATAAGTTGTGAAAGTAAATATTAAATATTAGTTACTGGATATTAACTAACAAATAAAATATGACAAAGGATTTAGAATTTTTTAAACCTTTAATGTGCTATCAATTCAGCAAGACAACATTTGTTTTATTATTATTTTTGATGCACCTTTCTATATTTCTAGATGAGGTATTGTAATTATTTTGCATTATAACTGATCCTGAATTTGGATGTGCATTGTGGTGCAATGGATATCAGCTTGGAACAAGAAATTGGGGAGCTAAGTTTGAATTCCAGTTGAATTCCTTGCATTCACTTACATGCAAATACCCTTGGGAAAGGTATTAATCTATTTCTTCCCTTCAGTTATGGGTTAAATAGCAGGACAGATTGGGTTCTATAGCCTTGGCTGGCAACCAGTCTACCGCAGAAAGTAATGGCAACCTACTGCAGGATAATCTTCTGCCCAGTCATCATGTTTTGAAAGAGACATGATCACCTAAGAGTATCACATATGGCACTGAACTGACTGACTGAATCAATCCTGACTTGGCATCTCAACTTTGGCCACTTTCTCATCAACGTGATGTGGCTTCCATCTGTTTTTCTTTTTAGAAATATTTTCATGCAACTGCTCTGATGAGCTTTTTTCCCTGGTGCCCCAGCCACATGAATTCATGGGTGCTACTAGATTGGCATCTAGATCCCAATCTCTTACCTTTAAAATAGTTAAATGTGACTGACTCTTCTATTCTAATAGTTTCTTTTCTCTCATTTCTCACCAGTGAAACTCCCTTTTGTTTATTTGTTTTACTGATTGCTACAATCTCCAGAAATTCAAATACAATGCCAGTTGCCATCTTCTGTTTTCTTGAATCCCATTCATTTTTTTATTCTTTTCTTGACCCCCCCCCTGTACATTGTTTTGCTTTCACTCTAATCCTCTGTGCACTAGTAGCAGTCATGCCTTGCTTTTGGGGAAATAATTAAAAAAAAAATTTACACTATTTACAATGTTCAGACTGTTGTCCTTATTTTTGTTGTCATATTTACAATGTTTCAGCCATTGTATACTTCAGTCTTACAAAATTATTAATTAATAATCTATAATTGTAACTTTACAAAAATTAAATTTATGGTTACAGTTACTTGTTGTTAACTGTTTGTTTAAATTTCTATGTTTTATAGTTCAGGTATTTTTATAATTTTATGAATAAATATTTATTTCTTCATATTATCATAAATAAGTATTTTTTGTAGTTTGTTAACATATTTTTGTATATATAAACTTTTGTAAATATTACTGCATCTACCACTAGGAAGATTGGGTCCTTCTTTCAGACCAGGAAGTTTTCTTGTCAGAATCCACCTTGCACATTTATAAATCTACCATTCGTCCGTACATTGAATACTGTTACCGTATCTGGTTGGTTGCTCCTTCTATTCATTTTGAGGTTCTTGACAAAATCCAAAGGAGAATCTGTAATGTAGTTGATCCTGCTTTGGTAGCTCACCTTCAGTAACTTTCTCACTGACAAGATGTGGTTTCCCTTTGTCTTTTCTACAAATACTTTTTTATGGCTTCTGCTCTGATGAGCTTCTTTCCCTGGTGTTTCAACCACATGAATTTACTCATGCTACTAAATTGGCATCATGGTCTCACACTTTTACTATCAAAATAGTCAAATGTAACTGCCTCTTCTACTCCAACAGTCTCTTTTCATGCATTTCTCACCTGTGGAACTTCCTTTTGTATACTTGCTTCCCCGATTACTATAATATTCCAAAGTTTAAATACAATGTCAAATGCCACCTTCTAACTCTGTAAATCTCATCCACCTTCTCAAATCCCATCAACTTTCCAACTTGTTTTTGGCATCCTCCATACCTTATTTTTTCTCTGTCTGTAACTCCCTGTGCACAAGGGGTAGTCTTACCTTATTTGAAGTGAAATGGTTATAAAAAAAATATAGTCTTTAAAATTGTTGTCAATCTTCAAGAAAAACAATGTATAAATTCAATTTCGTATCTTTTGGATTTATTAAGATTTTGAAAAATAAAATTTTCAAACAATGAAAACTACAAATACAGTAACAGCCGCAAGAGAAAGAAAAAATTTGTTGAACCATTTCTTTTTTTGTTTGGTTCTAAAAGTTAAACTTTGCAGGATTTAGGATTTCTTAAATTTCAATGATTTATCAATTTAGAAAACACAACATATTTTTATTTAGAAAATTAAACATGTACATTGAAGTAATTATTTTCTCTTTTCATAGCTGTTGTTAATTGAAACCTATTCTATAAACTTATATTATTTACAATCAGATTAATGTCCTCATATTTGTTGTTATTATCACACTGTTTCAGCCATTGTGTTCTCCAAACTTCTTCAGGTCTCTGTTGACTTTTTGAGATGAATCTTTTACTTAGTCTACAGTGGTAGATTTCTCTTGTTCTATTGTGTATGTTGAGAGATATTTTACCTTGTTCTTTATTTTGAACTGATCACTTAGTTCTCACTCTGTTTTTACTGGTTTTAACTAGAATTGAACTCACAATTACTATACCACTAAATTCCTGAACCAAAACTAATCCAGTAAGTTATTACCCAATGAAGATCTATATTGCATAAAAGTATTTGCAATCTATTCAATACATAATACAAGAAATTCTAATGTTAGTTGATATATGCTCACCATATTTCCTGATTTTGTTAGAGCTGTTCTGCTTCTATAAGCTATCAGTAATTGTTTTTGGCAGCTTTTAAGTTTAAAGAGTATTGGGCTATGAAAACACTTCATTATACAAGGAAACTTTCACATAGATACTTAAAAATTGTAAAAATAAATTTGTGGCTGTATTACTTAACCATTATTAAAACCAAGGAAATATACTCAACATATCAATTCTGCCAAGTAGTAGTGATTAAAAACTTCACTATTATTCTAGCCAACTTGGCTTATTAAATATCAATAATGTGCTCATCATCATTGTAACAGTGCAACAATTGAGAAAAGTAATATTGTCAATTTTGTGACTTTGAGAAAGTTACTTTTAAAAAAGACATATTTATGGGTAATAAAGTGGTTGTGAAGAGAGCAAATTTGACTTGTTTCAGTGAAAATTATCCTTTAAATGATGTCCTAAAAGAACTTGTCTCAAGCAACTAAGCTTACCTATATTTTTGAGAGAAAGTCATATTTGTAGATAATAAAGTGGTGCATAGAAAACCAATTTGAGTGACTGGAATTAAAATCATTATTCAGAAAATACTGTCATTAAAAACATGTCTTATAAAGCCAAAATATATGTATGTAAAATCTTACCTATATTTTTGAGAGAAAGTTGCCTTTAAAAAGGTCATGTTTATGCTTAATAAAGGGGATGTGTAGAGATCAAATTTGACTGACATCAGTCAAAAATCATCATTCAGATGATACTTTTAAAGAATTTGTCTCATTAGGTTAAAAATGTCTGTATGATAAAGCTTACATTTTTTCTAAGTTACCTTCAAAAAGGATGTATTTATAGATAATAAAGTTGGTCCAAGGGAACTAATTTTAACTGGCTGAAATCAAAATCATCATTCAGGAAATTATGTTTTTAAAGAATTTGCAAGCTCAAAGTCTTTATGTTAAAACCTACCTAATATGTCTTTTGTTATGAAAAACTCTTTTATATGCTCAAAGCATAAAAGAAACTGGAGTAATCTCAAAAGATATTCACTGATTAGAATTATCATTTCAATAAGAAATTAAAAAAAGTGTTTGTGGCTTAATTATGTGATAGGTTACTGAAAAGTTCTTAGACCAGCCCACTTCTCAGAATAGTATTTTATTGTTTAGTTACTGAAATACTAATTTTAGGAGTCATTCTTAGAATTTTTAAGCACAACTGTATATATATTTCTGTCTTTTGCATTGGTTTTCAGGGCATTATTACAAAATACAGATGTTTTTGTGAGCATTTAAGTTGTTTTTGCTAGCATAGAAAACCTGAAAGTATTATATTTGTCTGTGTTTTTTCTTGGTTTGGATTATGACATTGGAAATAAAATAATGTTTGCAGTGAAAACATAGGAACAAATAAGGTGTATTCTCTCAAATTATTCCAACAGCGCTGTATGATCGGCATTTCTGTCTGCTTACAAAAATGGATATCATATCTGAAATGTTTCATATTGCTTCTCTCTATGCACAAAAAGCACAGGAAAATAGGAAATTAAAAATTAAACATTTCTTTGTACCAAAAATAAACTTTTCTGAAAATATTTCAAGAGAATATTTCTGAAGTAGTTTTATTTTTAATTTTGAATCAAATTTTGCTTATTTATTCTATACACACTATGTTTAAAAAAAACAGCAAAAAGTTAAATAAAGAAAATATTGAAAAGTTTTTATGATTAGAAAAATTATTTTTCCTCTTGTAAACATTCAATATATATTCACATGCTGACTAGGAAATTTTTGTATTTCTTTAAGAGGAAGATGATTTTAGTATTTCATACTACACATTCAGTTAAAATTATTTTTATAGTAACACCAATCTTGCTTACAGATGTATATATTCTTGTTTTTCCTGATATATATATATATATATATATATGTGTGTGTGTGTGTGTGTGTGTGTGTGTGTGTGTGTAAATTTGTTACTATATCTGTAAGGTTTTATATACATAAATATACTGTAATTATAAAAAGGACTGGTAAATCAGATTAGAGAATTAAATGGAAATTTTGCACTAATTAGAGGAAGTACTGGACATTTAACATGTCTAAATGTATAGGTGAATTAACTCTTAAATGGTGAGAAAAAGGTTGCACAAATTGAACATGTTATACTCCTTGAGCATCCATTGTGTATTCCTTGCACCAAACTGTCACTATTTTTTACTCTTTTCATTGAGTAGTATACATGCAGACATAGCTCTATTTTTGGATAGTTGCTTCACCTTTATTTGCAGGTAAATATTTCAGGAATGAACTTAACCTCATGAATCCTGGAGTTACCAACAAGTCATTTAGGCACACATCATGATTAGTAGACTTTTTGTTTTTATTAATCACTTCTCCCAAGTAAGGTGATAATGCCACTAAGACTCAAGGGGTTGCTAGGAGTGATAGAAAAATAATGAGGTGATGGGACAATAAAAGAACAGGATTCAGGAAGCCAGAAAATGGTGATTGACATTGTATTTAAGTTTTTGAAAATTATTGTTGATGGTAGAAAAACAAAAATATGAAAAAGAGTTCTGCAGGTATGAGGTAACACTTTACAGGTCTGTTTTTAGTCTTGATGAAATTGTAGATGTAGATGGAATTTGAAATTGTACTTTTATTCATTTACATATTTTTGCATGTTTTCAAGTCCCAAAATAATATTAGCTGATTATTCATCATATTATTAGTAAAAGTTTAACTACACAATTGATGATATCTTCTGAGATTCAATGAAACAACAATTGATGATGTTTGCTGTTTAAAAGTTAAAATAGTCACCCTTCTGAATTAATGAATTGAATTTATCGTGACAGTAAAATATTATTTATTAGTTTGTTTGAAAAGGCATAAATATTTTACAAAAAATATTTTCTATTTTTTGTTTTTCATCAAATTTTGGAAAAAATTTCTTGAAAAAACATTTTCTAATTTGAGAATTAATCAAAAATTATTTTTTTAAGAATAGTTGTATAAAAATTTTTAAAAATCAAATAAAATATATAAAAGTCAGTAATTTATTAATTCTAATAAATTTGTTTTATTAACTATCTTTGGATTTGCAATATTTTTTACAGTCTATTCTGTAAATACTTGCTCTGTGCAGGGCCCGGAGGTTTTTTCCGTCTGAATCTATCCTGCACATTTATAAATCTACCATCTGCCCATGCATTGAATACTGTTGCCATATCTGGTCAGGTGCCCCTACTATTCTCCTTGGGCTTCTCGACAAGGTGCAGCGGAGGGTCTGTAATGTGATCGATACCGACTTAGCAGACTGCCTGCAGTCTCTCTCTCTCATCGGCGTGACGTGGCTTCCCTGTGTCTCTTCTATAAATACTTTCACAGCTTCTGCTCCGATGAACTTAGATCACTGGTGCCCCCTAGGTTTGAATTTGCATGAGATACTAGATTATCAACTAGATCCCACCCTTTTACAGTGAAACCGATAAAATGCAACCGCAACTTCTACTCCAACAGTTTCTTTTCTCGCACTTCCCAACTGTGGAATTCCCTTCCACATGACTGTTTCCCCGACAGCTACAATCTCCAGGAGTTTAAATGTAAGGTCAATAGACACCTCCTAACAAACTAACTCACTTCCATTCTTTCAAACACTCTTCCCACCCACCCAACTATCTATCACCCCACTTCTGACATTTCCTATATCTAACCACTCTTTCTATTTACCTTCCCCTATGTAGCCCCAAGTGCAATAGTGGCAGTGGAATGCTTTGCTTGGGGTGAAATGATTAAAAAATAAATAAAAAAATAATAATATAAATAATCTTGCTAAAACTAGACATGAGATACTACCTACCAGCTCGATAACAAGTACAACTTAAAAACATTACCTGGATTTAATATAAATTTTATTATAACTTCTTCTAAAACATTAATTAATGCAAAGCAAAAATGACAACAACCTGAGAGCTGAATTCTAGATTTTTTTTATGTAGTTAAATTCATTATCAAAATTTACAAATTATCATGTTTTGTGCTTTAAGATCTTTTTTATGTCATCCTGCAATTTCTTTTGTTGAGCTCTGGCATTTGACATAAAATCTGTTTTCAGTTTCAGTACACCACATTATTGTTTTAGTTATCATTTTCATCTTAATCTGCTTTAAACTAATGGTTTATAATATTACAGTATTGTGCAAAGCTCAAAAGCAACTTTAAACTATAATAAATTTTTAATAAATGATCTACTTGTAAATGTTTCAAACCTCCTTTTTTTACAGATGACGCATTAACTTTACATAGTTTATATAGTTAAACTTACGAGGATTTCAAATTTTATTAACTAACTTGTGAGGGTTTCAAATTTTATTAATTAGCTTTCTACTACTGATTATATAAGACTACACTACAGCAGTATGCAAATTTCAAAAGTCACCTTAAACTATATAAATTTTTAATAAATTATCTACTTGTAAAGGTTTTGTAACTTTTTTATACAAATGATACATTATATTTACAAGGGTAATTATATAGCTAAACTTCAGAGTCTATGAGGGTTTCAAATTTGAAGGAGAATAATACAAAAATGGCTATGTATAAGGTTTAAACCACTTTACTAATAGGAATTTGCATATTAGCATTATTATTGCTATTTAGATAATTGTAATTAACATTAACAGAATATTAGAGTTTTTAACTGATTTGAAATCATGGATAAAATCACAAAAAAAAAAAACACACAATGAATGTCCACAAATATGCACCAGTAAAATAGCTACAGAACTTCAAATATCAAGTTCTTTAATAGTTTTGAGAAACTAGCGTGGTAATAATAGATCAATCAAGATCTTGTCATCCCCAAAAGCTACACCAAAAGACAATAAAATGATTAGATTTTTATATTTTAAGATCTAAGTTACTAAATGGCAAAATGTTAGCATGATTAACATAAATTAAAACATATATATATAGAGAGATGGTCACAGTGACCTTATGACTATGCAGGCTTGTGGGGCTCATCATGATAATGTATATACATCATGATTTTCTAATAACCAAAACTCAACACATGATAAGATTTTAAAATACTTATAAATCAGAATGCATGAATAAAATCTTTGCATTCATAAATATTTAAATAATTTTGATCTAACAATGCCTGACTCTTTTTCGGAATTAGCTCTCCTGTGTGAGAAGGTACAAAAACAAAGAGATTATAGATAGCAAGATATCAGTAAACTGGCTTATGTATTTTTTTCTTCACAAATCTTACCTCTTCATATGATATCCTGTCATCTTAATGCCAATGACATGATATTAGTGGAGAGTTCAACTCTGAACTGATTTTTCCCATTGCATTATTAAGCAAACTTTGAGAATTCATTTGCTAGGAGCCTGCATAATATTACTGAATTAAAACTTTTTTAGTATTCTCTATAAGTTAAACATCTTTTCTTCTATTGACTTTTTAAGTTGACAAGAGAGAGGCACCTGAAGATTTATGGTGCAATTAGAGACGTTCACTGATGTATTTCTAAAAGTTGGTAATTTGGTTCTGAGCACAGTTGAGTAAATCTTTCTTAGAAGAGTAATTCTTTTGGTTAGTCATGCCTTTGTTTCCAAAGATAATATATCAGTTTGCAGACATCTGACCTCCAAACTGTAGATTTTTGCAAGAGTCTTGTTACTTGCTCATAAAGGTTTCATTTTCATAATATCTAGATATGACCTTTGACATTTGTATAGTCATTGATAACAGGCCATAAATTAAGAAGAATAAAGAATCTTCGACTTTCTTTACTAATTTGTCAATTCTTATTATCTTTATGCCATAAAAGTTTTGATTTTCTAAGAAGAAATATTTTTCTGATTTAGTGTTTCTTGATATATTAATATTGAAAGAACCATGTAAATGATTAATGTTGAATTTTTTAAATTTTAATTGGTATCACCACATGCAAGACAGTAAAACCACAAGGCAGTTACAAGGCATGGAAGAATTAAAAAGAGAAAAATTAATAATGAATGAGAAGAGAAAAATGTAATCAAGAGGACAGTAGATAGTGACTGACATTGCATTTAAAGTTTTGCAGATTAAAGTTGGCTGGAAAGCATGGAGTTGAAAGGGAGTTCCACAAGCAAGAAGTGCAAGAAAACTGTTAGCATAGAAATTACATTTACATCTTTACCAACTTAACTTTAAATTGATGAGATATCATCAAATGTCAAGTACTGTGCTTAAATTCAAAGGTTCTAGGCACCATAATGAAGAGCTCATCTGAACAATTACCATAGAAGTATTCATAGAAAAGACACAGAGATAACCTTACAACAGTGGATAAGTAACTGAAGCCAATTGTTGATTCTTCTTCAGATTTTAACAAGGAGATCAAGGTAAATAGCAGGGATACCATATGAGGTAACAATTTTCTAAGCATGGATGAATGGTTGGACTTATAGATATGCAAGATAGATTCTGTAAAGAAAAGTTTTCTTGCACATTACAGCTGACTTAGCCATGGATTCAATTGAAAAAATTATCTCAGCATTTATCTTTCTACTACTATAAAGTTTAGCATGAGATTTAATTATCCTTGCTTCAACAAGAGACATTAAATTTCTGGAATCCGTAATGAGAAAATTTTGATCTGATATTCATTACATCACAATGCAAATCCTACAGACAGTTGAGTCCCATATGTGATAAACACTTGGTCAAACATATCTCTTTCAATCCATGCTTGACTAGGAAGAAGATTACCATTTTTTTTTCATTAAACTGGTTGCTAATTAAGGCTGTAGAACCCAATCTGTCCTGCTATTCAACCCATAGCTGGAGGGAGAAGAGATGGATTCAAAACCTTTCCCAAGGGTGTTTGCACATACATGAATGCAATGAATTCAAGGTGAATTTGAATTCAAGTTCAATTTGTTGAAATGTGTATTTGAATATAAAATCATCGATTGACCTTTAGAATAAATCCACAATTATCCAAATATTTTATGCTGATAGCTTTTGAGTGTTTGTGTGCTTGTTTGATTGTGTTGTTTTGTCATTCCTCTATGAACTCCATTTAAATTGTAAATTATAAAAAAAGACTAAATCTAACATGGACATTACTGTTTGTTTGTCTTTTCTGTGATGAAGAATTTTTCAAAATTACATGATTTCTTTAAGAAGACAATGTTTTATCAGACATCATAGATTAGCACCAGAAAATCACAACTCAAGGATTTTACTAATTAACAAAAACCGCATCATTTTTATAGCAGCAACAACAAAAATGGCTAATATAACTAGGTTAGATAGCAGAGCAGAATGGGTTCTATAGCCTTTGTTGGCAACCCGTCTACCGCAGAAAGTAATGGCAACCTAGTGTGGAAAAATATTATGCCCAGTTAGTCATGTCATTTCGAGACATGATCGCCCAAGTGTGTATCATGTATGGCATTTAACTGACTGAATATAACTAGAGAAGAAAATAATGATATATTTAAGCTGTTAACTTTCCAGACTAACTTACACAAAAGGTTAGAAAGCAAACTCTAATATTGAAGAATAAGTGTTAACAACTTGAGAAGCTGATTTTCTTGTTTTCAGAGAAATATTTTATCAATTTCAACTGATAGTAATGTTGACTGTACAGTAAATGAGTGCAAATATGTAGCATAGATGTGCAGGATTAAGCATAATTGATAAAATTCTTAATAAGTGGAAATGATAAAATTCTCAATTAACAATAAGAAGAAAAAGACTGAGTAAAATGATACAATATATAAATTGCTACTTTGTAGAAGAGACTCACATACAGATGCATCCCTGATAATTACAAACTTAATCCATTCTTTAATCATTATAATCCTAATCTCTCTCTGATCACTATAATCTTAACCCCTTCTCTGATCAATATAATTAACCCCTTCAAGTCAAGTCTCGACCTTTATCTGTACTTTTCATCCTTATAATATTCACATCCTATCACTTCCTCTTTCATTTATCTCATACATGTCATTGATCACGAATATTTTAATAGTAAAATGCTAGCTTGAGTGGCTCTCAGCCTTGTATTGGTTGAACTTGAGTATAAAAAATTCTACCAGCTTTGCTCATCTAATAATAAACTGTTGTTTCTGAAAGGCAAGTACCTGAAGTAAAAGGATAAGTGTTTGTTTCATCTGAAGCTTCTTTCTTATTTTGAGTTTATTTGCTAAAGAATTTTTTAAAAAGTGCTTAACCAGGAGTGGAGGAGAAAAAGTCTAAACATATTTCTAAAATTTATGCAATCAGAATAACCTTTTGAAAAAACTGATATAGTTTGGAAATTTCTTGATGCCAATGTCAAGGACAAAATACCTCCAAAACATATTTATCCTGCAAAATATCCAGTCAATGCTTCAATAAGAATCATCTAGCTTCAAATTTTTCTTTTATTTAACAGTATTTGGATCCTGCAAAATGAAAAAAAAAGAAGAAAAATGATAGAGAGAATGTCTGTTTAAAGAAAGGTTTGATCAATCTAACCAAAAATAGTCTGTGTAATATTCATGTCAGGACATTGACATCTGACTCTCAATATACATTGCAAAGATGCACTTCAGTGCATCATTGGTGATATTAATACGGAGTTCATTGATAGTTTTGAGTCTTTTAGCATTATACAACATGACACTTTAAAATAAATGCTTTCATATCCTCATTTATTTGCCTTCTAATGTCATTTCTTTCTAATCTAGAAGGGAGAAGTGATCTTTTAGCTTGTGTATAGATATTTATTTGCCTTTTCACAAAGACAAATGTGTCAAAAGTTCCTTTTTTATCATGGGTTACCCAGCACATGACTTAAAGCCCTACTATGAGGCACAGAAAAATTGTAACTATTGTTGAATATATCAGAAACTTGTAACTAGCTGTATGCTTCAGTATTTTGTTGTCATATAAAAAAGAAAACAGAAGTAAAATCAACTATTTACATTTCTCTTTCTAAAAAGGAGATTATGGTTCTAATTATTTGGGATCTACAAAATCTATGTTTTACAATAACAAGATCGTAATCAAAATTTGATTCATTTATGATGAGCCAAATTTTGTTTATGATTTTGTTACTGTAAAACATAAAAAAGCACATCATAGCAAAACTTTTGCTAGAGCAATACCATCAAAATTTTCTAACTTTAAGAATAAAGCAATTCACAGTTCGATTTGCAAACTAGTAATAATAGTTTGAGTTTCTGTAATTATGTTCAAGCTGATAATAATGATTTATATAGACATAACATTCTTCACAAAATAAATGTATTATTTCATGGGTTTCATTACTTTATGCAAAAATGAATAATCTTGTCATTTGTTTTCCTTTTCCACCATGAATATTTTTACATTTTATTAGGAAAAGAAAATTTTGGCTCATGGCAGACTTTTACCTTTTTTGTGAGCAAAAATTCTAATCTGAGCCAAATTTATTTTTTTATAATGAGTAGAAATATTCAAGATGGAAAAAAACATAAAAGAAATGAATTTGCTTTAGGACTAAGCACCTTGGTCCTTAAACAAATGCCAACTACATTTAAGCATGTTAGCTGTACTTCTACTAACCCTTAATCAACTCAAGTTTATTTTATTTGACCTCAGTAAAGATGATACCTAACACTGCGGTATTTCCAACCATGGCTAGAGAGTCATGTCTTTCCTGCTATTTAACCCATAACTGAAAATAATATCACAATCTATAATATTCATTGACTCTTTTGAGTAGTATGGCTGGCCACTCATATCCAAGGATGCTTGACTTCTAGAGCAACTAGCTAATCCCCATTTCAGACATTTGCTCGGGCACACTGAACAAGGCTAGGATGCTTAAACCCTCAGTCACAATGACTTGTGACTTTGTGCTAGCACAACTATCATTGACTCTCAAAGGGTCTTATCTTCCCAGATTTTCTCACAAGGATTGGGTCATACCATGGTATGGTTTTCAGGCATTTTCCAAAGGTGCTGCATGCTGGGATCACCTCCCACAGACTGATAACATCAAGAAGTCACCTTCCTGACAAATCAACAATGGTGAGATTAAAACTTGGGTTTCATGGTCAAAAAGTGAGCATTCTAACCACCTGGCCACACGCTCGTTTTTGAGCAGCACCAAAATGTTATAAATATACAAGTTATAAAGCATTCTATAGTTTAAGTACATTTCTTTCATAAAATATTTCTATCTAAAATAAATCCAAATTAAATTGAACCATTAGGAAAGATATTAGAATAATTCTGGACCTAAATTGGCAGCAGACTGATAGAAAATGAATTCAGTAAATATAAAAAATAGAGAGGAATGTAAGACAAGTATGTGCCTTCATGTCAGATTTATTTAACTTATACAGTAAATGAATTCTGAGAGAATTAGAAGTTCTGCCAGTATTCATAATTAGTGGCCACAATTTTAACCCTCTAGGGCCATTCGTATCATATTTGATACAGTATGAAAACAAGCCTTGAAAGAAATATTTTCCTGAAAAATTTTTTAAGAGAAATATTTTATAAATTTCAAATGAAAGCAGTACTGACTGCTCAGTCAATGAATACCAAATGTTTCCTTATAAGGAAATACCAAATGTTTCCTTATAGGGAAATACTGTATCAAATATGATACGAATGGCCCTAGAGGGTTAACAATATAAGAGATGCAGATGACACAGTTTTGATAGCCAATAAGAAAAATAAACTACAAGAACTTCTGCAGAAGGTAGTGACAAAAAAGGAATTCATTTGACATATAAGAGAGATTTTATAAAATATGTTTAAGGAAGACAAACCAGAAACAGATTTCTGCAAAAGTTTTTAAGGAAAAATAAGAAAAAAATGTATACTCTTTTACATTTGAGAAATGCCAGAAAAGAGTCTGGAAAGTTTGTGAACTGTTTAATATCAGAGCAATTTTCACAGCAGGAATGAATGCCATTGCTACTTCTTCAGGGGAAAAATTTTAACATGAGAAAAATAATATATATATATATATCTGTGTGTGTATGTTTATACATGTGTGTGTTTGTGTGTGTGAGAAAGAGAAAGATGGATATAAAAGTGGATATATAAGTCAAAATAAAGAAAAAAATTTACTACTTTAATATGAGAAAAATATTAAACAACCATGACTAAAATTAAAAGTTTTAAGTTTAAGTAAATACATTTTGAAAATAATAGTTAGAGATAAATATTCTACTAATTTTGTATGTATGAATTCAGATCTGTCATTAAAATGCTTGAACCATAATATAAGGGGTGATGAAAAGTTCTCTGTACAACCAAGAAGCCCTTTGAAAAAAAATTATGATCATTTGGTCAGATTTTAGGAAATGGACTAAAAACTTTTGAGTAGTCACTCATAATTTGGTAACCTTATTAACTGAAAAAATTGTACAATTGATTTTATAATCTTAAAATGCCATCTCTCTTCAGAATATAGGTGAGCATGGTTCCCTACAGTTTCCTTCTTTTTCTTAAGTCAGAATAGCAAGTAGTTGTTTGTTGCCTTTTCCACAGTTTGAAATTCAGAATTTTCTTAAATAAGATCTTTAACTAACTACATTAGCATAAAGGCATCCAGATTCAAGTAAGTTAAAAAATCAGTCCTGAAACTAATCGTTGCCAGTCACTTTGAGAAGTTCATTTGTTACTTGTAATCAACATAATTCTACTATTGAATATTTAGTACTTGTAATGTTTCAATTATCTCTCTTGCTGACTAAATCTCTACGGAAGCAACAAAAAGAATGAAGTAAAAATAGAGGTAAAGAAAGAGAACATTGCCACTATTACTTCTTAACATTAAAATAGCCACTTGATAGAATAAAGATCTCCAACATAGCAACCAAGATGAGATTCAAATTTATGCAAGGAGGGAGAAGAGCACTTCTTGCATTAGTGGATATTCAACAAGCTATTATCAACAATAAATTACTATACATACGCCAAAGTTTTAAAACACCCAAAACAACTTTTTTATCAACATTTGTTATTGTAATGTTTCAGTTATCTCTCTTATTAAATAACACTCTAAAAGTAACAACAGAGGTAAAGAGATGTATAATTACCAACAATACTTCAAGATGCTTAATAAAACAAGAACCTTTGACATTATATGGCTGATAAGATACAGAAAATCCTTTATTTAATCTCTATACTTTTAATGCTTTCTAAATGGCTGCCAGATTTGAATAGTGTTAGCTGCAAAAAGATGAAACTAATTCAAAGAGAAGAGGCATTCAGTTTCAAGCCTTAGTTTTCTCTGGGATAAGGCCTAGTAGATACAAAGCACCTTATTGGTGATTATTTTTCACTCTACAATCCTTTTCCCACCAAAGAAGCATCACAAGCCCCTTGCTACACTATCACTATTTCCATGGCCTGTGTTCTAATGAACTACATTCCTTGGTCTGATCAGCTGTGATCTTTGCAACTAGGACTTGCCATATGATGTATACAAGGATGGATCATTCCTATTTTCTTTGTATTACATTAGCAAGAAGTAAGATCCACTCAGACGGCTTCTTCCCAAGAACTGCTGCTTTGTGGAAAAAACTGCTGCTAGAATGTTTTTCCTACTCATTATACTCCTGACCTCTTCAAGTCCAGGATTAATCTGCACAAATCCATGAATCTCACTTTTTTTTTTAATCGTACCACTCCGAGCAAGGCAGTAACGCCACTAATGTGCAGGAGGCTGCATAAGAGTAAAAGAACTAGATAGAAGAGAGAGAAGAGAAGGACAAACCATTTAGAAAGGAACAAGAGAAGGAAGGGAATACAGGTGTGATGACAGTTGCAGAGGTGGAGAGAAAGGAAAGGATATAGAGGGTGGTGAGGAAAGAACTGGGGTCAAGTGGTTAAGAGATGAGTATTGACCTTGCATTTGAATTTTGTTTCTTTTTCTTACACTCATACAACACCACACAGTGGATATTGAGTTAACATGTAAAAATTAGTATAAAAACAAATTACTACTTCTAACTTGGTTCGCTAGAAGTTGTGAGTTCAAGTCATGTAGTGTGTAGTATGTATTAGTGATATTGTGGAAATTAAAAGAAAAAATGGCAAAGACAAAACAGGGAGCATAATAAAAAAAGGCAAACCTTACATATATAAATATATAGCTATATATATATATATATATATATATACATGTATAAAATATATCAATATATATACATGTATATAAAATATATAAATATATATATAAACATGTATAAATATATATCAATATATATACATAACAATATATACATGATATATACATGTATATACACATATAAATATTATATATATTCATAACAATATATATAACTATATACATATAACAATATATACATTGTATATACAGATACATTATATATATATATAAACATTATATATAATATAACAATATGCACACATATATATATAGATATGCAAAACAATATATATACATATATACACATAACAATATTTAAACATATATTGTTAAATATAACAGACAATTATGTTTAATTATGAGCTGTTCTAAACATTGTATTTTTATTTTAATTTTTGGTGAAAATAAAAACAAAAATTGTCTAACAGTTGAATATTTTTTATTTGATCAACTGAGTGAATCAACTTAGTAGATTGACTGGGTTGATCAGCCTGACTATGAGTAGCAGCAACAGTTATACTAGTTACAACTTAGTATCAGAGTTCAGCGTTCACAATGTGATATTACTATTTAGTTCTTGAGTAGTTTATTCAGGTGGACTCCCAAGAGAGAATATTACATATTATCAGGAGAAGGGATTTAACACAGTACTATTCATGAGATATGCAAATAATTATCTTGCAATCACAAGATACCAGAATATCATCTTGTAGTAGTAACTATAACTACAAATCCATGAGTAACTGAAGTAATATACCATGTCCAAGGACAATACACCCATGTGATACCACAACACATGAGTATTCTTTTAGGTCGCAACAATAACCAACAAGGTTACAAAAATCATGTGTGTTGTGTACTAGAATCCAAAGTCCAACATATGGCTAAAATTTGAAGTGGAGGGCAACAACAAAAATAAGGAGATTAGTCTGAAACTAGCATAGGATGATTAAGAAAACTTGCTTAACAAAATTCAGACAAGAATTAGTTTTCTCTTGTCTTGATTCTCATCACTAAGTTAAAATTTTCTCAGATAAATTATTTAAGGCTACCAGTTATAAAATGAGAAACTCATGAGGTTCCAGTCAAAATTGTTCAGAGCATAATAAAAGATTTATTTCCAAATTTCTCTGATTTTTTTTACTTTATTTGACAAGCAGAAATTAAGTACGGTATTTTTTTTTTTGCAGAAAATAATTCACAAATATATGAATACAGTATATAACTGAAGAAGTCTTAACATGACAGTTTATTGTCAACTCATATATGGAATTTAATTAACTCTGAAAGATGCAGTTTAATATCTTAATATCTAATAAATAGGTATTAGAAGACTTGGTGCACAAAATTTGACATCCCTTGTTTAGCATTCAACTCACCCAAATACATCTCATAAGTATCGGCTCTCAATGTTCAACCTGTTATACCCTGTTTTATGTATGCTTTACCATGATATATGACAACATCATCACAATTAGCAGAGGAATTAATGCAAACAGTAAGACTTTGGTCACAAACAGTGAAACTTTGTGAGCTGATATTTACAGACTAGTTTTCAGTGTGTTGAAAGCAAAATAATTAAATATAATATAATATAATATAATATAAAATAACTTGAGCATTTGCTGATTCTATTTCATATAAACACTCTTCTTTTTCTTCTATATGCTGTGATCCTTCAGAACATAGGCGATCATGTCCCTCCACAACCTCCTATCCCTTGTAGCTCTTAACAACCTTTCTTTTGTTATTTCTCCCAAACTCTTCTCTGCCATCCACTTGCTTATGTCCATCAAGTACGTCATGCATGGCTTTCCCCTGTCTCTCTTTCCTTCTTTCTGCCCTGTGAGTATCAGATTCTCCAAGCCCTCCTTCCTTTTTACATGTCCCAGAAACTTTAGCTATCTTTTCTTGTTTTAAGTATAAATTTCCTTTTCATTTCCATCCTCTTCAAAATCTTGTCATTACTCACATGTTTGATCCATGGTAACCTTAGTATCCTACTGTAGAACCACATTTCAGTTGTTTCAGATTTTTCCTTCATCTTTGATGAGATTGTCCAGCATTCACTGCCATATTAAAGGACAGAAATCACATAACAATCCAGTACTGTTTTCTTTGTTTCCAAAAACATTTTCTGTCTCTCAATACTATGTTTAGCTTTTGGAATGAATCCTTGGCCATGCTAATATGCCTTCAAACCTCACACACTCTCTGTCCCCTGTTAGTACATTTCCTAAGTATTTAAAATTTTGTACCGGCTTGGTTTTAGTATTTCCGCCCTGTAACTGGCATGTTGGACTCTTCTTTTTACTGATGACCATACATTCAGTTTTCTTGTAGTTTATGTTTAGCTTTTTCTTCTGGTATTCTTTTGCTATTAAAGTGAAGTATAGGCAAATTCTACTGAAATACCTTTAATGTGGTGCAAATTAGCAGAGCACAGGACAAAACAAGTATTGCAACTCACTGAACCTGTTGGTACACCCTTCCACTAATTCAGTTCTTCATTCTTTTTTGGCTCATTGTAGATTGCTGTAAATTTTGAGCAATGTCCTTAAACTAAGTAATGATTATATGGAAAATTATATTTGATGAGAATTGTATTTAAATAATGTGCAATATATAACAGTGGTCTGCAGAAAATTTTCCTCACAGAGGAATAGGAAACTTGAGGTGAGAGAGATATGTCTATACAGAAGGATGCTGAGAATACCATAGGTGGAGCATGTAAGCAACAAGAAAATTTAAAGCAAAATGACATGAATCCAACATTTCTAGGACACATAAGGAGGAAAGAAAAAATGTTGACAGTTACATGATATATTAAAAGCAAGAAAGGCAGTGGAACAGTGAGTAACCCACCTAACAAGCTTGTATAAATGGATGGCTGAACTGAGTTTGATATGGATATTAACAAAACATTGCTAAGAGCTCTAAAAGATAGGAAATTGTAAAAAGCCATGACCTTCAATATACTGAAAAGAAATGGCACACAAAAAAAATTTTTAGGTATCTCCACTCTATTTTTTATTCTTAAGTTTTAAATTGAATTTTTAAAAATAAAAAAACCTCTTTCCTGAAACTTTAGTTTTAGCTTAATTGAAATTAATTAAATTTACTATTTCCACTAAGCAAAATACTCTGGTGGATTTCAAACAGAAATTATATTGATTGGAATCTAAAATTTTGAGATTATTTTTAATTTTAAATTTTTCAGCCATTTTTTGAGCAATCAACACATTTGTACACAAAAGTTAATTCTTGGTTTTAAAAATCTTGAAAAATAATATATATATATCTCACTCATTATTTTTAGAAAATTAGCAAATTTAATGTTAAATTAATCTGGTTTGAAATAAATATTACTTGTTTATGGCATGAAATTTAGAATAAAAGTATTTCTTAATCACAAAGGTCTGATTTGTTGACCCTTCTAGTAGGTGATGACAGCACCTATTATCAATCAATCTGGAAGTATGGTGACCAAAAGTTAACATAATCCAATTTAACATTTTGTAAGGAGAACAACCCTTGAAACATGTGATCTTTTAATGATAAGTTTTCATAGCAAAAGAAAATGTGCAGTTTAACATAAATAAAAAAATTCAGAAATTATTTTTAAAATATTAATTCTAAAAATATGTATTAAGCTTTTGAATTGTCGATTTGTAAATAAATCACTTTTTTAATGAATTAGTAACTAAAGACACTGTGTAACTGGAAGAAATTTAAAAGATGTTTAAAACTTTATAAATCATCATAATTAGCAAAAGAAATAATGAAAACAATTTTTATAAAAGTTAATTATTCATCACAATTTTTTTTCTTCTTTGGAATATGATATCCTAAAATTATATTATTTATAAAATCAATTAAAAGTTCATCTACCTTAAAAATACTGTAGTTTTAATGCATTTTTTATTTTACTATTTGAAGCAGATTTTTAGAAAAAAATGGTCTCATAATTAAAAAAAAATTACATGATTTACATTCCCCAGTGAGTCTTGCATTTAACTAATAAAAAAATTTGGTGTAGATAATTTATTTCTAGAAGTTTTATGCAATTAATTGGAGTGGGAGGATTAACAGATGTAAAAAAATATATATTTTTACCAATATTTTCTAAAAATAATAATTGCATAAATAATTTCATTAATTTGTGAATAAGTTCTGAAACTTTCATTAGAATCAGACAATTAGTTGATTTTTGCAAGAATTTTCAAATTAATGTGTCTTTCAATGCAAAATAATGACTTGTGTAATTTTTCATTATGCTTAATATTCACATTATGTAAACATAATGGAAATCACTGATGGAAAACAAAAAAATAAATTTTAATTGAAATTTCGAATGTGTTAGAAAGGATTAAAAATGTTTAAAAAATAATGACAACAAAATTTGATATTTTCTCTTTATAATAATATTTTGATGATAAAATTTTTTTTTATTAGGTTAGAATCCTTTTAACATCATGCTATTTTGTCTTTTCAGCAATTGAGTGGAGGTACCTAATTTAAATATACTTAAAGTACTAGTCTAGTATATGTGGCTAGAAATGTGTGTTGTGGTGCAATATATTGACTTGGAATGAGAAATCAGAGAGCTGAGTTTGAATTCCAGTTGAATTCATTGTATTCACTTATGTGCACATATCCCTGGAAAAAGTATTAATCCATCTTTTCTACCTATAGCTATGAGTAGCACAACAGATTAAGTTCTGTAGCCTTGGTTGGCAAACAGTTTACTGCAGAAAATAATGGCAATCTACTGTGAAAAAATCTTCTGCCTAGTCAGCCACTGATAAAAAGAGACATGATGGCCCAAGTGTGTATTATTTATTTATTATTATTTATTGGCACTTAACTGACTGACTGGTGGTTAGGGCCAGGGACAAGTCAAGGTAAGTATTTCACCCCCTAATCCATTAACATTATTTTAACCCACTCCAGTATTGAAAGCCTTTTATAAACATATGTATAAATATGAACACTAATGTAATTAAAGCAGGAGGTATTTATTGCCTATATTCAAGTTTATTTAGAATTGCCAGATTTTGATTTGTAAAATGTATTCAATGTTGACATCTCCGTTGAAATCTTACTTAATTGACAGTCTCATCATTATACAGTTAAAATGGCTAGATGTAACCCTACTGTTAACAGTTTCTTCTTTCACATTTCTCATTTGTGAAACTCTTTTCTGAAAACCATGCTTTCCAGACAAATTTCATTTTCCATAATTTTAATGCAATGTCTGATGTTACCTTCTGTCTTCTTTATTCCTTTTCTGTTATTGTTCTCTTTCCTTAATAATATTTTTGTTTACTCATTCTTTCACACTCAGTAAACCCCTTGCATATTAGTGGGTTTACTATGGCTTTGCTTGGGGTAAAATGATTAGAAAAAAAAAAACAGTAGTGTAAGATTCTTTTCTTGGTTCTTTGAAGATCTTTGTTGTATTTTGATTAATTTATGATTTGAAACTTCTTGAACATTGGTAGTTGAAACAGTTATTGTTAAAAAGATTCTTAATGTCACAATGAAGACAACCATTTGCATTTACTGTGTAGGGTGGACATGCTATTTTATTTGTTTAATATTACTATATTTTCTTTTGAAATTTTGTGCTTGCATCTACTGTCACAATCCCCACCCCATGCAATGCCACCCACTTCTTCTATATTATCCAAACATATATGACAAACATGATTTTCACTTTTTTTCACATAAAAATATCTGGGTTTAACAATATCATGAATAATCTGGTGAAAGTCAACCATAGTTGTCTCCCACTAGACTAATTATAAAGAATAAGCTCCCTGTTTGTTGCTATAGTCGATTTATAGTTAAATAAAGCTTCAAGCAAAGTTCCTACCTTGTTTATTTTTCATTACATTTCTAGGTTCCTTTACAAGCTTTTAAGTAAGCGAACACGGTTTGATGCCAAAATAGTTCATCAGTACATAGAATTCTTTTTTCCCCAACATTAACTTTATCATGTAGACTCATTTCTTACTCGAACATATTAAATACGTTTAAAAACAAAGTTTTTAATGCTTTTTTATTATTAGAACAAGGAAAAATACTTTACTGTGGAAATTGCTTGGAATCCTAATATTTTTAGAAGACACAGCGATAGGGTTTTACATTGCAGATAAAATTTTTGCTTCATATGAATAAAAACAACCAAAGGGAAAATTTATAGCTATTTTATAGGCTGAAATGAAGAAAAGAAAAATTTTTCTTGGAATGTAAATATACAATAATATTAAAAAAAATATGGAGTCTACTATAGAGCAACTAGTACAAATAGTACAAGCTAGTACAAATAGTACAATAGTACAATAGTACAAATAGTACAAATAAAATAAAATTTTCTTGAAGGAGAAACTTGTCAGTGAATAAGTGAGTGAATTAACAGAAAAGAAAATTCCTACTTTCCTCAATATATTTATATATTTATTTAACGGATATATAATTCCTACTTTCCTCAATATATGATATATATTTATATATTTATATATTTATTTAACGGATATATAATTCCTACTTTCCTCAATATATGATATATATATATATATAGTGAGTGAATTAACAGAAAAAAAAATTCCTACTTTCCTCAATATATGATATATTTATATATTTCTATATTTATTTAACGGATATATAATTCCTACTTTCCTCAATATATGATATATATATATATATATATATATATATATATATAGTGAGTGAATTAACAGAAAAAAAAATTCCTACTTTCCTCAATATATGATATATATATATATATAATAATATATTTATATATTTATATTTATTTATTTAATGGATATATAATTCCTACTTTCCTCAATATATGATATATATATATATATATAATAATATATTTATATATTTATATATTTATTTAACGGATATATAATTCCTACTTTCCTCAATATATGATATATATATATATATATATATAGTGAGTGAATTAACAGAAAAAAAAATTCCTACTTTCCTCAATATATGATATATATATATATATATAATAATATATATATATATATATTTAATTAATTTCGGATATATAATTCCTACTTCCCTCAATATATGATATATATATATATAATAATATATTTATATATTTATATATTTATTTAACGGATATATAATTCCTACTTTCCTCAATATATGATATATATATATATAGTGAGTGAATTAACAGAAAAAAAATTCCTACTTTCCTCAATATATGATATATATATATATAATAATATATTTATATATTTATTTAACGGATATATAATTCCTACTTTCCTCAATATATGATATATATATATATATATATATATATATATATATATATATATATATATATATATATTTAGTGAGTGAGTGAATTAACAGAAAAAAAATTCCTACTTTCCTCAATATATGATCAAGTTGCAATTTGAAAATAATTGATGTGAACTTCACCAAGTGATTAGCTTAATGAGCCATATAACAAAACTCATCATCTGGATTCTGATGAATAGAGCACACTGCAAAACCAGGCCAGAGATAGGAAAAGAACAGTGTGTTCGTCAAAGACACTGAAACAAGAAATGCAATATTTATGATCAGAATGTTATCAGAAAGAGCAATACAAATGCAGAAGAATGTGTACCTGTATTTTATAGACTACACAAAGGTGTTCAACAAAGTATGCCATCTTAACAATCTAAGATAGGCAGTTGACACAGTAATGATAGCATAAATTGAAAAGAAACTAAAAGTTCTCCTACAGAATGTAGCAAAGGAAAGCAAGAAGAAATGACTAAATATAAAGTACATGAAAAATGAATGCATAGTCATGAGCAAAAAAAAGGAGTCCAAAATGCCCACTATAGGTTGGGGATACTAAAATCAAACAAGTATAAAAATTTAATTAGCTGGGAAGTGTTCTCACAGTGTATAGAAAGTGTGATACTGAAATTTGAAGACATATTGCCATGGCCAAGTATGCATTTGAAATGCTGAGAAGAGTATTGAAAGACAGGAAAAGTTTGTTGAAAACAAAGAAAAATACTGTGATATCTGTCCATCTATATGACAGCAAATGCTGGATAATCTTTTCAAAGATGAAGGAGAGACTTGAAACAACAGAAATGTGGTTCTACAGAAGGATGGTGAAGATAACATTCACAGCATTGGGTCATGTCAACAAAGAATTAGACAGTCATGAAAAAATAGGTGTAACTGAAAAGATAAACCATTACAAACAGGCAGTACCAGCAGTGTATGTAAAGAAAAAAATAATAAATTTTGTGTTTGTGCAGATTTTTTGACAGAGTTAAATAAGTGTTTAGTACCTTTTAATTACTCATTATCAAGTCCAGAGGAAATTTTTTGAAGTTAAACAGAGGAAAAATATTTTTGGAGCTGGTTCTTTCTAAGGAGTATTTAGTTAACAACTAAAAATATGCACAAGGAATTGTATAAGTTCAACTGACTTCATTTTGGCAAAGAAGTTACTCCAGCTATATTTTAACAAGATATGGATACCATACTTACAGATTGTGATTTTGAATTTACTTATCTGGATGACATATTATTTAAAGGAGTATCTAAAGAACAGAATATTGGACATGCAAAAACAATTTTTGAAAAAATACAAAAGTATGGGTTCAAACTCAATGAGGAAAAGTGCAAATTGTTTTTGCCTAAAATTAGGTACCTAAAACAAATCATTGACAAAAATTGTCATCAACCAGATCTGTCAAGGGCAAGCACAATTAATAGTATGCCTCTACCATCAAATGTTACTAAGTTACAAGCTTTACTAAAACTAGCAAGCTATTATCAAATTTATTTACCTAATATGGACAATATGAGAGCTCCATAAATCAATTTCCTTAAAAAAAGCAGAAGATAGGATTGGACTAACAACTGTGAGAAAACATTTGAAGAAAAAAATACTAACTAAATTTATCATTAATCTAAGGCAGAAATTGTATTGGTTTCAGATACTAGTAATTTTGGTATAGGAGCAGTAATTTTACATAAATATGATAACAGTATATGAAAGTTGTTGGACATGCTTTGTGTTCATTACTATCAGCAGAAAAACTACATTCAAAATCAAAAACAAAGCATTAGCAATAATATTTGTAGTAAAAGAAATTTAATACACGGAAAGAGTTTTTGGCTGCAGAAAGACAACAGACCTTTACTAATTCATGGCTCAAAAAAGTAATCTCAATGCATACAGCGAACAGATTACATGCTAGAGTACCATCTTGTTAAATTAGATATTAGGATGGAATACCAACTGCCAAAAAATTAGGACATGTGAATGAGTTATCAAGATTTTTATCAAAAATACTGAACCATTTGAAGACACTGTCGTTGCAACATTAAAAAGTGAAATGAAAATTAAAAATATATTATGAGATGTAATACATGAATTACCAGTTACTCTGGAAGAAATAAAAGTAATAGCAGAACAAGACATATTTACTGCAGAAATAAAAAAGGCAACTAAAAGAAAGTAAGAAAGAACAGAATCCACACTTGACTGCTTACTCAATATTCAACTGAGTACTGATGTTTGCACAAAGAATAGTAATACCTAGTATATTACAAAAGCAACTATTAAATGAATTTCACAGTGGATATCTGGGAATTTCAAGGATGAAACCACTGACTGTAATCCATGTATACTGGACCAAAATAAATCAAGGCATTGAAAAAGCACTAAAAGCCTGCAGAGGTTGGCTTAGGCAGCAAAATCACCTACCATGAATTTACAACCTTGACCAAAGACTGATACACTGTGGTCAAGACTGCACATATATTTTTCAGGTCTAATAAATGAATTATATTATCTTGTGGTAGTGGAGAGCTTTACTAAAAGGCCTGAAATGTGTAAGTGCAAGAAATCAACTTCTACAGTTACAGTAAATTTTTTACACAAACCTTTTGCATAATATGGTATTCCTGATGCTATAGTTTTGGATAATGGTATACATTTCACTGCTCACTTGAAGAACCAGAACAGTTTGTGGATACTTTTTAAAAAAGCTATAAAAAAGCATGTAATAAAAAAGTGAGTGAAGAAGCATGACAAAAATTCTTTAAAGTATACTGGATAATGACAAATCCCAATACAACATCAGGTATGTCACTGGCAGAACTGATGTTCACAAGAAAAATTAATTAGTGTTTAACAAGGTCAAAAAAGACTGAGAATGAATAACAAAAATGATACTAAATATTTCAAAATAGGCAAAAAAATATTTTTCAGTGTATATAAATATAGAAAAATGTAGAAAGACTGTATAATAATGTCATAAATTGGAAAGATAATATATATGCTAAAATGAAACAAATGGGAACACAAAAGACATTACAATAAGTTAACTCAATCAGTTTACTGAAGCAAGGCTCACAAGAAGGAAAGAAACTATTCAAGTATTGTATGATACTTTTGATGTATCAACACATCAAGAATTTATTGAATGTACAGGTACAATTCCAGAAAAAGGAAGCAAAAAACTAGAGATTGAAATTAAATGTAAAAATACAATAATCAGTACATTAATGAACTCACCAAAAAGAAGATGGGGTGAATACTAATAAATAAAATATTTACTAATGAGAAGAAAATCTCAAAAGGTGATGTTGTCCAGTAAATAATACACCCAGTGACACAAATAAACTAGTCTAGATGGTTAAATAAAGAATTCTAAATGAGTCTAAAAAACACTGTTGAAGTTAATCTAGAGTATTTCTAACAGATGTCATAGTGAGTGGCCTAAGCAAAACTTAATATTATAATAACTATAAGTGAATTATAACACAAGTTTGTCATCTATTGGTTGAATCCCTTATAAAAATTCAAGATTTTTTTAATCACTATTACCCCATGCAATGTATTAAAGCTACTAAGAGACACACACACACACACAAATATATATGTCAGATTAAATAAATTGCAAACAATGTTTGCTTACTTTTAATAAAATTCATTCATACTCATGGATAATCTTTCACGTATTACAATCAAAAGATGTCAGAAATGCGCTGTAACATTGACAGATTTCTTAAGGTACCCAGGTACCTTCAAGCTCTTTCTGCGGTCATCTTCAGGGGTGTGAGTTATGGTAACAAGTTTTTAGCAACAAAGTTTTCCGGTTACATTTGTTACCATAACTCACACCCCTGAAGATGACCTTGGAAAGAGGTTGGAAGTACTTGGATACCTTAAGAAATTAATTAAAATAACATCTGTCAATGTTACAGCTTTTTTCTGACATCTTTTGATTGTAATATGCGAAAGTGTATCTGTGAGTATGAATGGATTTTATTAAAGATAAGCAAACATATTGTTTGCACTTTATTTAATCTGACATGTTTAAAAGAAAATTTGCTGCCTAAATACACAAAATTTAATATATATATATATATATATATATATATATATATATGAAATAACCAGGAATATCTAAGTTGTTTGTGCTTTTTTTTAGAAATAATATAAAAACTAAATATTTTTTATTGTCTAATTAATACTCCAAAAGATTAGACTAAATTTACGTTTATCTTTTTTGCTATCCTACAAAAATTTCAATATCTGGATATTTTTTTAACAATTCACAAAATCTAAACATTTAAAAAATTACTTTATTATATATAAAAAAATAATTCAAATTGAAAGTACATTTACATAAATGAAGCAAACACAAAGGTTATGACTGGGATAATTATCATAAATTGGAAAAGAGGAAATATAACAATACATTATTTATGAACAGAGTCTCTCTGTTCAGTGTTTCAATCTGTGATATTGAATAGAAATCCTTAGTAGCCTGTAACTGTTGTATTTCAGGAGAAAAAGGTTATTTCATTTCTTGCTAGTGAAACTTCACACAGAAGCAGCTTTTAAAAAGAGGACAGAAAAATATGATGCTGATATTTTTAGAACATTGTGTTTTTCTACTTTTGAGTCGAGGCTGGTTGCACTAAAACTCCTGAACAGTAAAAGTAGACACAATAAAATAACTGTTGTAGTTGGCAAGTAAGTACTAAAACTAATCGGTAAAATTATGTCCAAACTTAGGTAGTTCTTTTTATCTACCATAAATAATTCAATAGAATAAAAAAAAATTAATGATTTTTTTCATATTTAAATTAGTTTGTATTATTGTTTGCTATTTACCAAAGTTTTGCTGGTAGTTCTTATGAGAAATATTTATTTAAATATAAGTACAAGTTCACCTTTCACCTTCATACAGTAGAAATTTTAAGAAAGTACTTTTCTGAGATTTTTCTTTTTAATAAGGCAAACATTTTATTTTATTTTTACATTTCACCTCAAGTTAAAGTATCTTTTTTCTGTAACTCTGTCATTTCTTTTTATCAGTATTTTTCTGAATGTTAACGTAAATATTACTTTGTGTACATATACATGAATAGTACAACAAAATAAACTGATGCTTTACATTGAGAAAATGAATATTTTCTAAATTGTCCAAAAGAAGGGTCTATGATTTGTTATAATAGGTCCTATTAATTATACTGATTAAAAGAAAACTCGATTCATTCTAAAGAATGATGGTTGCTCACTTCAAGTTCATGGGTGGATTGATGAATAAAGATTTGCACAGAATCAGATCCAGCCTCTCAACATCTCTTCCAGAATCCAGTGACAAAGTGAAGTATAGGTGGATTGGTGAAAGATAATTTCAGTGAATGACCAGACCAAGCTTTGATATAAGAAATGCCATTCTTGCAATTGACAGCACCAGTTTGATTCCAAAGTTTTCCTTCTTAAATACTAGCTGCTGCCCAAAACAAGTGTTTAAAATGCTGTTATTGAACCAGTAACTGGAGGAAGATAGATTCATACCTTCTCCTGTGTCATTAGCAAAAAGGGAATGTAATGGACACATCAGAATTTAAACTCAGATTGCAGATTTTATTTTCTATTCCAGCAGCTGTTACACAAACCATATATCTACAGTATTCTGATAAGCAAGCAATCTTATACATATAAGTAGACACTGAGGTCAACACTGAGTAGTGACAGTTTCTTTCATGCTTGAATGCAATATTTAGGTCACAGGTGTTGTGTTTTGGCTCAATGATTTATATATGCTGGTCAATGGTTTATTATAGGTAGCAATGTTTATTGTATTCTTTGAATGATTATTGGGTAGGCAGTAATAATAATATTTCATATTATTCTAGAGGTCATTGTGTAGAAATAATTGTGGATCCAAATTTTGTTATTTGTAGTTATTTTGTAGTGTTGCTTGTTTATTTTATATATATATATATATATATATATATATATGATTGGATGTGGATTGTGGTGCAGTAGATATTGGCTTGAAACAAGAAACCGCAGAGCTGATTCCAGTTGGATTCCTTGCATTCATTTATGTGCAAATACCCTTCAGAAAAGTATTAATCTGTTTCTTCCCTCCAGTTATGGGTTAAATAACAGGATGGATTGGGTTCTGTAGTTTTGGATAGCAACCAGTTAATCACAGAAAGTAATGGCAACCTACTGTGGGATAATCGTCTGCCCAGTCAAGAGACACGATTGCTTAAGCATGTATCACGTATAGCACTTAAATGATCTATTTTTGCTTTTTATCTCTCAATTGAATTCTTTAGTTGCTGGCCCTTATTTTTGACTGGTGATTCTTTCATCAGCAAAGATAATCTCTAACATTGTGGGAGTTACCTTTTCTCACAACTCTTAAAGTAATAACTAGTGCTGCCTGTTTCCTCTTAAAGCTAGTGACTACTATCAAGCAACTTCCAGCCACAACAAGCATTTTGTTTTACTAAGATGATGAATATTTTGGCTAATGCTACCATGGAAAACAAGAATTATCTAAGGGCAGCCCAAAATGCCAATTACAGGTGAAGGACTTTAAAATCAAGCAGGTACAGAAATTTAAATACCTAGGAAGTGTTCTAACAGAAGACAGAAAGTGCGACACTGAGATCCAAAGGCAAATTGGCATGGCAAAAGAAGCATTCCAGAAGTTGAGTAAAGTATTAAGAAACAAGACAATTTCACTAGAAACAAAGAGTAGAGTACTGGATTGCTGTGTGATATTGGTTCTTCAATATGGCAGTGAATGTTGGACAATATCTTTGAAGATGAAGGAAAAACTTGAAGCAGCTGAAATGTGGTTCTACAGAAGTCTGCTATGGATATCATGGACTGAACATGTGAGCAATGACGAGATTTTTGGAAAGGATGGAGACAAAAAGGAAATTAATACTGAGCATCAGGAAGAGACAACTAAAGTTCCTGGGATATGCAATGAGGAAGGAGGGCTTGGAGAACCTGTTACTAACAGATCAGATAGAGGGAAAAAGAGACAGGGGAAAGCAGTGGATAACATATTTGAAGGACCTGATCAGGTGGATGACGGAACGAGGTTTGCATGTTGCAACAGGGGAAAGCCTGCCGAGAGCCACTAGGAACAGGGAGATGTGGAAAGCCATGATCGACTACATCCTGAAAGGACATGGCACATAAAAGAAGAAGAAGAATCTACTTAAATGAGGTTATGTTGAGACTGTACATTTTGATTAATTCAGTCTACCATTCCTTTTAAATAGATTTGCATAATAAAGATCATCTGATTTAAAAAAATTAATTCTTTTCTTGCAGAAATGGTTCAATTAAGTGGTTGCATCTTGTAACTGATCTACCATTTTACTGGCAATAAAAGCTTATCAATGAAATAAAAATAGATTAAACAATTAAAAAAAAGACAAAATTTCATACTCAATTGAATAAATTAAATTTACATTTTCAGATGACTAATTATTTTTATTGTTTTAAATACTATAGATGGTAATCCTTTATATTTGTTAAATTGATAGTGATAACTTCTCAATTTAAAACTAGAAACTGTTTATTATATATGAGTTAGTCACAGAAATTATATAGCGGTTCTTAATTCAGTTTAATTAAACAGAGAACATCTTAATGACTTTGAATATGTATAAGATTTATATATATATATATATATATATATATATATATATATTGTTAAATATATATATATATATATATATAATAATAAAATTGACTCTGTACATATTCAAATCTTAAAATGTTACACAAGTAATTTTTAAGAACCACGAATAACCGGCAGAATCTAACTCCGTTATCGCCCTCGGCTATAAAGCTTTGGACAACGAGGGGAAAAAAAAAGAAAACTGCGGAGCACCGACAATACATACAGCACTTCACAGCAAAGAAAAAAAAACCTCAAACGGAACAAACCACAAAGAAAGAAAAGTGCTCGATACTAAACTAACCAAAAAGGATTAACTAAGAGGCAGTTACGTAGAGCAAAAACACACGAGAAAAAATCGCAAGATCGCCAAGACCTACCGCGGTTTCGCACAACGGCTCGTCAGGGCAAAGGCAGACCAAGGACTAATCAAATAAATAGACATCTATTAAAGACTAACCCATAAAAAAAAAACAAAAAAAAAAACTGATGCCCAAGGGTTTGATAACCCAATAGGGGCGTATGATGGAGCGGAAGTGGCGGAACTGATAGGGTGCCTATTACTCCATAGACTTAACGAAATAATAGACTTCCATAACCATGGTCTATACCGGGATGCTGGATTGATAGTAATAGAAAATTGCACACCTAGATTAGGAGACAAAATGAGAAAAGAAGTGCAAAAATTTTTTAAGTCTCATAAACTTGAAATAGAAATAGAACATAATGTTAAAATTGTCAATTACTTGGACATAACGTTAAACCTTAATAACGGAATTATAACACCATACGTTAAAAGGAATTACACTCCAAATTATGTTAATAAAAAGTCTAATCACCCTAGGCACATCCTTAAAGGTATTCCTAGAGGCATAGCTGTTAGATTGTCCACCAATTCGTCTAATAGTGAAGTTTTCGATAAACACAAAAAAATTTATCAAATTGCGTTAAAAAAAAGTGGACATCAACAAATGCTAGAATTTTCGGACCAAAATGCCACTAAAAAAAACAATAATAATAGATCAAGAAATATTATATGGTTTAACCCCCCTACAATAATGAAGTCAAATCTAAGATAGGAAAAATGTTTTTTAAGTTAATAGATAAGCATTTCAATTCAAATAGCAAATTTAAAAAAATATTTAATAGGAACCCTATTAAACTGAGCTATTCATGTTTACCTAATATTGGTAAAATAATTAACAATACCAATAAAAGTAAATTGAAAGATAATATTAATGCCCCTAGTAATAATAACGTTAATAAACATAAGTGTAATTGTAGAATTAAAAAGGACTGCCCTATTAGAGGTAATTGCAATCAGGCAAACGTAGTTTATAAAGTTAAAGTTTACGTTAACGAAAATGACAAAAGCCCTAAAACATACATAGGATCCACACACGATAATTTTAAAATTAGGTTTTACAACCATAAATCTTCTTTTAAAAATGAGAAGTATAAGCATAGCACAGCGTTATCTACCTATGTATGGGAAATAAAAACCAAAATTAAAAAGGACCCCATTTTGAAATGGGAAATAATAAAAAAGTGCCCTAACGATAACAAAAACAATAAATTTTGTAGGGTATGTGACGAGGAGAAGCTAGCAATAGCTAAATTTGAACCTGCCAACAAACTTATTAACGCTAAAACAGAAATACTAAATAAGTGTAGAATCCACAAAACAAAATTTCTTGCTTAGTGTACCGGACCTTAATGTGAACCCCCCACCCAATTTTTTTTTTTTTTTTCCTTCGAACACCTCCTTCCCCTAATGGGTTAGTCTTTAATAGATGTCTATTTATTTGATTAGTCCTTGGTCTGCCTTTGCCCTGACGAGCCATTGTGCGAAACCGCAGTAGGTCTTGGCGATCTTGCGATTTTTTCTCGTGTATATATATATATATTTAACAATATATATATAAATATACAAAAAAACCAATGTAGTGTACCAACTTACATGCCCATTCAGAGATTGCATCTCTGATACTAATCAAAAACCTAGTACATATATTGGTTTTACTACAACCACGCTCTCCCATAGACTTACATGTCATCTTTCTTATCAGAGTACTATTAAACAACATTTCTCTGAAAAACATAAACATGTAGGTAATATCAGACAGATTTTGGTCAACAATACGGTGATCCTTACTCATACACACAGTAAGAGGAATCTGCAGATATTGGAGGCCATGTACATCAAATCAAAGCAACCAACACTCAATAAAATCAACTTTAAAACAGGAAATAACATATTACATTGCATTTGACTACACGGTTTTGTTGTCATTTCATGCTATCCTGCGGTGTGACTTCATAAAACCGCATCACAAACTTAAGAACTGCGTTTATTATTTTTGGTAACTATTGTCGTTCCCAAGCGGAGTTTTATGTCAACACAAAATAAAATCGTCGGTGATGGTGGATTTTATATTTCAGTTTAAACAACCTCTCTGAAGATGGTTCATGTGAGCCAAAAGCTTAGAAGAAAATCAATAAATAATTATCCAAATGTTGGAGAATTTTTATCTTTATTTTCAATTGAAATTAAAGCAAAAATACGACGTTTAGAACGGCTCATGATTAAACATAATAGACATTCATTGTCTCTTATATTTAACAGTATATGTTTAGAAAATTACTTGCTGCCTCGATATACTAAATATATATATATATATATAGAGAGAGAGAGAGAGAGTGTGTAATGAGCAAACTTTTGTGATTTAAAATTTTTAATTTTGTGCATGTGGGGTGTTTGTTTTTGATTTTGTTGACTGTATAGTAAGTTTCAGTTGGGCAAAAAAATCTATGAGAAAAAGAGCACCATTATGCAATTCACTCTGCCAGAAATTTGCAAATGCCAGGCTGTACTGCTTGGCATTCACACAGGAAGCTTCAACATGAACATTTCAGAGTGTCTGGGTTTCAATCTGAGGACAGTGCAGAGAAATCAGAAAGAGTTGGATGGGTCTGATGGTGATTACAAAGGTGTTTTGAGTGATCACTTGTGATGGCAATGTTATGCCTCTATTCACCTTCCCACAGAGCCTTAGATTCAAGGCATAAAGTATCTTGAGAAGGTAGTGCTATTCTAGGTCAAGAGGGTGGATGCTGGAAGACTCTATCTGGCAACACAACTTTGCACTATGCTACACAAGCAAGAGAACCAAGTTATGCTTGTCAGATAATTTCCATGACACACATCACCTCTTACATCTGGCCATCTAACTCACCATCTCCAACCCTCTTGATTATTATGTATGGGACACAGTTGAATGAGAAACAAGCAAAGCTCCTTGTAACACCAAAAATTAACTGAAGATAAGTATTATAGTAGCATTCTCTAATCTAAAAAAGGAGATGGTCCAGAAAAAATGCAAGAGATCTGGAGATTGTGGCTGAAGCCGATAGTGATTTTATTGAATAAATTTACTCTTTAGTACTTCAAGATATTTTTGTGTAATTTTGGTAAATATATCTATTAAAATGAAATGTCAGTGTTATTTTTATTTTTCCATAATTTAGATGAGAATTTATCCATCACATCCTGTATTTTGTATTTGAGCTGCAACTAGTCATATTTGAAAAAGATATATTTCCAGGGAAATATTTAAGATATTCTTACTGAGTTTTATAAAATATATTTTACTAAATGAAAGTATTAAAAAAAACTTGTTCAAGGAAGTTTTTTCTTAATGAACTGTAACAAAATCCTGCTAGTCATAAATATTTTTACAATGAATTTTTTTATACTCTTATACTCTTCTTATACTCCTATTTTCTTTAAGCCTCTAATAATGTTCTGTCATTTGCTTCTATAATGCAAAGATCCTCTGCAAAAAGAGTAAACTGCTTCTGCAGGAGGCACAAAATTAGTAATTCTCTTAGATTATTACTTTTTTATTATCACAGATTCAAAATGTGCCATTTTCACCTTTGTCTATGAGTACCTTTATTGAAATAGGTAAATGAGTATATATGCAGTTTTGTTTTTTGCCAAATATCTTGGTTGACTTTGAGTAAATTTTGTGAATCATCTTCTTAAAAAGATATGATGATCACTCACTCTATAAAAAAATAATGCCTGTTCTCTTAGTAAAATAAATTAAAAATAAGTTAAAATTACTCAGTACTTCACTCATAATTCTCCTTTCATCCATTTTGAAAATTTCAAAATGATATCTTTTTAAGAGTATGGTTGTCTATTTTTGCAATGGTACATGCAGCTAGCAAAAAGATTTTCCAGAAAGTTTTATCTTGTTGACCATTATACCATCAATAGATAAGGATTTTTGAAAGTAATTACAGTTGACCAGAAAGCATATAAAAACAAATGCAAGTTAAATCTATTTCAAATACTGTTTATTTAAAATGTAATCACCTTCCTTTTCAATGACTGCAGCCCAACAAAAAGACACATTTTTGATTCTATGTTTAAAGAAATCTGGAGTTTTTCCCAACATAAATTTGAAAGATTATTTTCAACTTTTTTTGTTTTAGAATGTTCTACCACTTATAAAATGTTCTAATGTTCCAAACAAATGAAAATTTGTAGATATTAAATCTGCTGAGTATAGAGGATGTAGAAGAATCCCCCATCCTAAAGATCTTATTTTTTCCTCTTGCTTTTTTTTCTTCTTTTTTTAAATGTACCCTTGTAATGTCATACAGAAGAATGACAGCTCTTGTATTTCTCAAAGTAGGCCACTTTTGACATAATGCTTGATTTATCTGATTAAGTTGCTGGCAATAAATGTCTTCAGTGATATTTGTTACATGTTGCATTGGCTTGTAATTGATGAAAGATTTCATATTCCACCAGACACAAAGCATGGACTTTTGTGAACTGAGTTTTGGTTTTGGTGTTGACACTGGTTTCTTATTTTATAATAAGCATAGTCTTTTTCATTTTCCCTTTTCAGCCAAAACTCATTTTTCATCCCCCCTATAACAGTGCAGTTCATTAGCTATTTCAACTGTAAAATGATGAGATCATGGCTCTAATCTATTCAATCAGTTTTGTGGTACATGCTTGGGGGATCATGTCATGAAAGAGAAATATTAAGAAATATTATGTTTCATATCCAGTGAGAAAATTTAAAATCTCTATAAGTCTATGAACTTTACAGTCCTAGTATTTACTAGTGTTATGTTATCAATAGACTGTTGTTTATGAAATGAAATAGAGTAAGGAAATCTTGATTGTTTTTTAACAGTGAATTGATAAAGAAAGATTATGAAGCATAAATCATTGGATGTATTCCTCTCTTCTTTTTTTTTTAATAATTTCACCTCAATCAAGTCTATAAAGCCTCTAAGACACAAGAGTGTGACACAATATGAGAAAAACACTGTAAAGGAAAGAGAGCAATAAAAGAATAGGAATAAAGAAAACAGAACATAATGATTGACATTGGATTTAACTTTTTCAAGATCAAAGTTGACTGGAAATAAGAAGTTGGAAGAGATTTTCACAAGTGTAACAGAAGAAACTGTTAGTATAGAACTTACGATTATATCTAATGATTTCAAATGTAAAATGATGTAACCTTGCTGACAATCTAGTACTACATTTAAATTCATAAAGTCTAGATACCAAACAGTAAAGTTCATCAGAACAATTACCATGGAAGTATTTATAGAAAAGGCATAAACAAGTTACATTATAGTGGTGGGAAAGCGATTTAAACCAAGATGCCAGGACCAAAAATATTACATATTTTTCTTGGGATTTTATCAAGAATCTTGAAATACATAACAGGAGCACCAGATTAGACATATCAACAGTATTCAATACAAGAATGAATGGTAGACTTATAAATATGTAAAAAAGATTCTGGAGAGAAACATTGTCTAGCATGACAATTTTCTTAGTAGCAATGAATTCAATATGATCTTTCCAGTTCATGTCTGCAGAAAATGTTATCCCAAGAAGAGGCGGGTCATTCTCCTGAATCTTAGCATTAGCAATGTTGATGGAAGGCAAAAAGAGTTCTCTTAGATGATTAAAAGAAATGATTATTAAGAAATACAATGTTAACATAGAACTTATGATTATATCTAGCAATTTTAACAGTAAAATGATGAGATTATGTCTCCAATCTGTGACTGTGTTTAAATTCATACAGTCTAGATACCAAACAGTGAAGTTCATCAGAACAATTACCATGGAAGTATTTATAGAAAAGACATAGGGAAGCAACATTACAGTGGTGGGGGAAATCACTGAAGATGAGATGCTAGGTACCAATGACATTGCAGGTTCTCTTTTGGATTTTATCAAATATATAGCAGGAGCATGAGACTAGATGTAGCAGTAATATTCAAAGCGTGGTAGACTTATCAATATGTAAAATGATTCAGGCAAGAAAAACTGTCTGGTCTAACACAGGGAACTAACTTTGCTAGCAACAGACCTAGCAACTGATTTAATATAATCTTGCCACTTCATGTCAGAGGAAAACATTAACCAAAGAAGATACAATGAGTCACTCTCCTGGAGGTTAGCATTACCCATGCTAATGAAAGACAGAAATGCTTTTCTCAGATGATTAATAAATAGCAGTTTTATTTTGAAAGTGTTCAAATTAACAAGCAATCCCTTGCCTCACTTAAGAACACATTTTTTAAATCATCTGCTAATTGGGTTTTATTGAATCAATCAAACTTACTATTAACACAGGAGTAAATAGTTGTACCATCAGCATAGATACTGAGTTGTGAACTGGTGTCATCAGAAAGATTGTTAATGAAAATTAGGAACAACATAGATTCAAAGATAGAGCCCTGGGGGTTGCCTACATCAGGAAAAAAGATCTACAAGAGTGGCCATTCAAGATAATTTTCATTTCACAATTTGATAAGAATTACTGAATCAGTTCAAAATTTCGTCAAGAAACACCATAACCTTCTGACTTATGAAGAATATCAGTATGTCAAATCCTGATAAATGCCTTCGAGATATTCAAAGCAAAAGCCTGAGCTTCATAATTCTGATACTCTTTCAGCAATAATTGTTAATTTATCAGCAGCTAACCTATAGATACAAAAACCATATTGCTCATCTGTAAGGTGAAATGCTTAGCCAATTCTGAGTAGAGCCTCTAATACTTTGCCACAAATAGGGAGATGGTTAATAGAACAATAGAAGAGTTCCATGTTTTCTTGAGCTCTTAAGGACTGGAACAACAGAAAATTATCCATAAACAGGAAAGCAAGAAGCAGCAAGGCATGTATTTTAGAATTGAGGGAACAAGAGCTCACATTCTTAAGGATCAATGGGAATACCATCAAGTTCATATACTTTGATGGAATCCAGTTTTGAGATTATAGCAGAAACCATGGACAGAGTTATATGAATATCAGTTAATAGAGACTCAATTGTAAAAGATACTCCAGAAGAGTAGAATTTTAAGATAATTTACAAGCCAAACATTCTGTTTTATCACATAGAATATGTTAACACCTTAAATTGCATGAAGGTAGATGGGATAGAAGACTTACACATTTAAAACACTATTGCAGTGCTGCCAATTGTCACAACAGGAAAATTTGTTAGAGTCTATAATGTGTCTCATTCTATCAGCAAGCAAAGATTTAAACTTTTTGAGGATGTTTACAATTATTATGAGCAGACACAAGTAGACATCATGTTGTAATCAGAAGTATCAGTCTGAAAATACCTGAAAGAAATTATTCTTGTCATCTATAGCAATTGATCAGTCCAGTGTAAAACAAGGAAGAAGATTATTGTTTCATCAAGTATTTCCAGAAGGAACAAAACATCAATGCTAGCTTCCACCCAAGAAGAAACCCCTGTGGTACAATTCTCAATAGGAAGGTTGAAAATATGAAGAGGGTATATATAAGAAAGTCATAAAATGAATTCCAATCTGTATTCTAGTAGCAGAAAGAAGAGTTGTGAATATGAGATTCTCTTCTAATCAATCAATCAGTTATTTGCCATATATGATACACAGTTGGATGATCATGTCTCAAAAGAGACATGACTGTCTGGAAAGAATACTTTCTAGCAGTAAGTTGCCATTACTTTCTGCAGTAGATCGATTGCCAACCAAGGCTATAGAACCCAATCTGTCATGTTATTTAACCCATAAATGGAGAAAAGAGATGGATTAATACCCTTTCTTTTTAATAGACAACACAAAAATTGACAAGGGGACAGAGTTGTGATGTCTGACAAGATCTAGGAGAGGAGTTAAGGAAAAAAATCAAGTCATGAATCATGTTAACCAAATTTATTTTTAAAAAAGTGTAAGAAAATCAATTATTTGATTAAGAGACTGAACAGCAGAAAAATTGAAAGATTGAATATCACTAACATTAGATTGCTTAAGCCATTTGATGTGATGATCATTAAAATCATCAAACAGAAAATGTTCACTGATGAATAAAGAGATATATTATCAGAAATTTTGTTTAATATATTATAGCCTTGAAAAGAAGGAGAGCAATAAAGGGAAAACAGATAGTAAACAGAATGCAATAATGAAAGTTGAAAGCGCATGAAGAAATCATCTGGGGACTCAAGAGAAAATTCCCTTGCAATTTGAAGATTTTCCCAGATATAAACACCAAGGCCATACATATGTATCCTAGAATCTTTTTGACAGAACAGAGAATTCATTTATAGTGAGATAAGAATTTAAATTAGTTTCACAATGTACAAAAATATCTGGAGAACATTTCAAGTGAAAAGATTCTACACTGCAGAAATTGGAGCATATTCCACAAATATTGGAGAAAAAAGATTGAAGTGAGTCAGGGATCTTTTGTTTACTGGTTTTTCTTATTTTTTTTTTTCGTTTATGTTATGAGAATATTTTTTATTAAAAAGAAAAAGGTTAAAATAATTATCACTATCTATCACTTATGACAATATAAACTGGTCAGTAGGTAGCTAAAACTAAAGTATAATGTAACCCCAGGCTTGCCCAACAAAATTACATGCAGGGACATCTACCCATATGCAGTATGACATCGCAAATACCTTGATTTTATATTTAGCACTTGTGTTTGACTTGCTAAATAAAATCTTTTCTTGAGAATAGTATTCATGATCATCATTTTCATGAAGAATATTTTTTATTAGTAAAATCATAAAAACATTCTGTAAATTGTCATACAAATCGTATAACATCTTTGAGAACATTCTTTACTTACACATGCAAATGTTGAATGTCATGAAATATTCATTATCAAACAACTAAGTTAAGAAATTGTACCTGGCATCAATTCACTGTAAGTGGTACAAAAACAAATTCATTCTAGTCTTTTAATCTGCAAAACTTTCCAAAGAATTTCAACTCACTCACTTGGTAGCATACTGGCAATAAAATATAAAATGTTTTACATATCACACTGTTGATGTTTTGCTTTATTCACAACTGAAAAGAAGTTATCACGTTGCCTCAAATAAAAAAAATGTTTTGTCGTGACTTGGAAAAAAAGACAGTGTTTTTGAAAGAATTTAAGAGTTCAATTGTCATGTATAATGCAAATTGAATATTACCTTAAAGCTAAGGTAAAAATCATTAAAAAAAGACTTCTTACAAATTGAGCAATGTAGAAGCACCCAAAATATAAATGTTTTTTTTTTCTTTAACTCCAAGAGAAAAAAAATAATAATGGTGGAATATTTTGTCCTTTTCAACAATTAATCTTTATTTAAATCATCAGTTCATGACTGTTTTCCTTTCATTGTGTAATGAGCTAATGGATTAAACATTTTTCCTGCTGGCTTTTCTCTCTTAAAGTTGCATGTATTAAGATTGAAGAAGTTAAAATTTGTTTAATTTTAAAAGCAGAGGAAACTTTGTTCAATGTTTGCATGTTTCCAGATTACAATCTAAGTTTTAAAAAAATACCAAATGCCTCAATGGATCAGAATCCCACTTGACAGAGTAAATTTTGTTCCATTTAGGTATAAGGAAATTCTCAACAACTAACATTAATTTATTAATTTTTTGGCTCAATTTATATTTTCTTCATTCACTGGTTTTGGTTTTCTCATGGTTCATATGTCATCAAAAATAAGAAAACTAAATGCTTTGATAGTAAATACTTCTTGCTAATTATATCGTCAAATTTATATGATTATTAAGTTAAATCTTGAAAACATATTTTTTTCTCTCAAACAAATAATCTGAAAATAAAGATTAAACACAACAGAAGGATTAAATACAGAGCAAGTAGGAAATGCCTGGAAAATTTTGGAGTTATATTTCATTATATTTTTTTAAAAATAACTATAACTCTGTATCATTCTACTCTTAAAATTTCTCATGTATATATATATATATATATATATATATATATATATATATATATATATATATGAATGAAATGGGCAATGGAATGAGAAAAGTCTATCTCTGTAAAATAAATAAAGGTTGTTCACTGCATAGGTTACTCATATTGATATCCATCTGAATTAGTTCAGAGATCACAAGACCTGAAATGGTGTGATGACAACAACAAAGATGAGGACAATAAACAATAACCTTTCTTTCAAACATGTTTTGTTGAATATGACAGATAAGGAACATTTAATGAATTTGTTTTAATTTTTTTAGTTTTTCCAGCATGCTTACTTTTCCAGCATTAGTAAGGAAGTGCAAAAATTGTCTGTATTGTCCATTATCCCAAGCATTTTCGGTCACACTTTTAATCAATTTTCAAGAGGGTTTGTTTGAAGTATTGTTAATTTTTGCACTCCCTTACTCCCTCCAAATGAAAAAATGTAAGAATGCTGGAAAAACTAAATAAAAAGATTTGTCAAATTTTCTTTGTCTGTCATATTCAATGAAACACGCACACACACACGAATTTGGAGAAGCAATGGGCAACATTAAAAAGAAGTCAACACAGCAAAAGCAATTAAGCACCTGCAAAACCACAATATACCAACATATTAAATTATACCAAACTCCATATAAGTAAAAAAAACAAAACAGGACACAACAGCCCTGATGATTGAAGACATCATAATTGTGCCTTCATGAAACTTCAAAGTCAGCATAACTCTGCTCAGTTTAGTGACAAACTTCTTTACAATAATCTTTTTAATGTTTTCTCTCTATCTCAATCTTAAGCCCTTTACAACAAAACACTGTGTGCCAAATATTTTATCAATAAAACACTGAAAAAACAACAATCTTGACACTAAGCATTATCATAACTCAACAGTGTGTGTATATATATATATATATATATATATATATATATACTTTATAATGATCAGTGTATTGAAATTGTTGTTAAAGCAAGTTTGAAGAATAAATCAATTTAAAGCCCAATTTAAAATTTAATGCAGTAAGGTTTGCAATCATACACTCCCAATCAAAAATTTAAAACCACTTAAAAATCTTTAAAAAGAAATTTTTTTTTACGGATAGATTTTAAACTCCTCCCACTTAAGGTTACCAATACTACAATCTAAAAGGTTATGGAAACAAAAAGCTACATTCCAAACATTTTATTTAGAAATTTACATTTTTATAAAATGAGTCTTTTTACACATGATCAAAATTATAAGACCAGGGGTATAAATTGTTAGATCTATGGTAATTCCAATGTTTTTAGTTCAGTTAGAGATTAGCAATCACTGCGTAAAGGTGTTACCATGCCTAAAGCAAGCAAACTTACCGAAGTTGAGCGTTCTCGAATTCTAGAATTCCATAAGCAAGGTTTGTCACAGCAAGCAATTGCAGCTAAGGTAAATTGCAGTAAAACTGTGATTTGCAACTTTCTAAAGAACAGTGAGAATTATGGAAAAGCAAAATCCTCTGGTAGGCCCCCAAAAATGTCTCCTGCATTGAGTAGGAAAATATGACGGGTTGTTATGAAAGACGGGGGACTTTCTTCTAGTCAAATTAAGGCAGTTGCAGATGCTGATTGCAGTCCCGTAACCATCAGATGACACTTACGACAAAAAGGCATGGTAAATAAAAAACATAAACAAATTCCTTGGCTGCTTCCACATCACAAGGTGGACCGCTTAAAGTTTGGTCATGAATACCAAACATGGGATGCTGAGAAGTGGAAGAAAGTCCTGTTTTCTGATGAGAAAAAATTCAATCAAGATGGTCCTGATGGCTTCCAACGATATTGGCATAACAAAAACATGCCTCCTGAAATTTTCTCCACACGTCATAGTGGTGGAGGGTCCCTAATGGTATGGCGTGCCTTTTCTTACAGAGGGACAATAGAGCTCCAGGTGGTGCAGGGTCATCAGACAGCGGCTAGTTATGTTAGCATGCTACAAAAAGCATCTTTGATGACAGAGGGCCATTGTTTGTGTGGGGATGGATGGTTATTACACCAGGATAATGCTGCAATCCACGCTGCAAGACAGACCGTGACTTTTCTACAAGAAAATGGTGTCCATCTCTTGGGACATCCTGCATGCTCACCGGACTTGAACCCAATTGAAAATGTTTGGGGATGGATGACAAGAGATGTTTATCGAAATGGTAAACAATATTCAACAACAAATGAACTTTGTGAAGCCATCTTCAGAAGCTGGAGCAACATCCCCTGCACCTTAATGGAAACACTTATTTCTAGCATGCCTGATAGAAATTTTGAAGTCATCAAAAGCAGTAGAGGTAGAACTCATTATTAAATTTTGTTGTTGAATGTTTTCATACTCTTTTTATACACTTTTTGTACAATTTCGTAGAATTTTTGTCTCTGGTCTTATAATTTTGATCATGTGTAAATTGCCTCATTTTATAAAAATGTAAATTTCTGAATAAAATGTTTGGAATGTAACTTTTTGTTTCCATAACCTTTTAGATTGTAGTATTGGTAACCTTAAGTGGGAGGAGTTTAAAATCTATCCGTAAAAAAAAAAGAAATCTTTTTAAAGATTTTTAAGTGGTCTTAAATTTTTGATCAGGAGTGTATTCATTTCATTAATAGTAACCTGATTTTTGTATTTTTTACAAAAGCTGTAATAAAGAAAAATAAGTCACTGGCTCTCCCACTGGATTTTTCTGGTCAGTGTGAAAGTTGGTACCAGGCCAAAGGCATCCTCTAATATGCCAATCTATAGAATGATTATTTGGTATACAAAGGCTGATTGAGACATCTTCAAATCTTACATAGTAAAAACTCCTCTTTCAGCTTTCTTCAAAGATACTTCTTCCAAAACTGCTGCATAAAAATGGACCCTTTTATACCCCAGAAAAAATTCCAGTAAAAACCAAATGGCCAACCTTGGTTCACCACCGAATGTGCTGCCACTATAGCTCACCATAACTACTATTACAACCTATATCACAGGATACTTGCTGCATTTAGAACTGTCCACAAACTTTGCAAGAGAGTTCTTGAAAATACAAAGTGTAGTTATGCACAAGCAGACTAGACCAGGGTTGAAAAGCAAACAACTTAGGTCCCAAGAGTTCTGGAAGATCTCCAAGCAAATTCTGAATAGAGGCAAAGTGTCAGTGTCTACTATTATAAATGGCCCTGAGGTCATCTCATACTCATCAGATAAAGCAAAGCTCTTCACTATGGTCTTTGCCTCTAACTTAACCTCAGCAGGCAAAGTGAATATACTTCCCAACTTTCCCTTGTGTCACTGAGCACAATCTCAGTAATATCTTCATTACAGCCAGGGAACTTTTAAGACTTATCCAAAGTCTTGACTCTAAGAAGGCTCCTTTTTAATTTTTTATTTTTTTGTAATCATTTTAACCCAAGCAAGGGTTACAGAGCGAAAAAAACAGTGTAAAACAGATACTGAAGAAATGATAAGAGGTAGAAGAAATTTAGGGAGGTGAATGAGATTTAGGGGATTCAGGGGGTGGATGGGGTTTAGAGACATAGAAGATGGCAGTTGACATTGTATTTTAACTTTGGCAGATTGTAGCTATTAGAAAAGCAAGTATATGGAAAGGAGTTCCACAGACAGGAAGTGTGAGAAAAGAAACTGATAGAGTAGAAATGGTAGTTACATTTGGCTATTTTGATAGTAAAAGGGTGGGACCTTGATGCCAATCTAGTAGCACAAGTAAATTCATGTAGCCGAGACACTAGGGAAAGAAGCATGAAAATATTTGTAGAAAAGACAGCGAGAAGCCACATCCATCGGTGAGAAAGTGGCTGAAGTTGAGCTGCCAAATTAGGATCAATTACATTGCAAATACAAATTTTATTGAGAACCTTAAGATGAATAGCAGGAGCATCCAACCAGATATGGCAACATATTCAATGTACAGATGGATAGTACATTTATAAATGTGCAAGATGAATTTTGACAAGATAATCTTTATAAAATCCCAATGATTGTCTTTAAGAAAATTAACTCTGAGTTATCCCTGATCTTCAAGAAATTATTTAATTGCGCATGAAGAAAAAATGAAAGGCATCAAGTGTAAGCTCAGTAGGTGAGCCCTTATCCCTGTCTTGGTATAGACCTATCTACCCCCTCAGTGTCACTGTTAAATGTTTTGAAGCTATAATCAACAAGAAGGTTGTTAATCCCTTTAATAGAGACAACCTCTTGAGCAACAAGCAGTATGGATTTTGATCTGCTTAGTCCACTGCTGATATCCTAACTTCCATTACTCACAGAATCAGTAACAAGAAATGAACATAAAAGAATGATTGCATTAGATATTTCAAAGGCTTTTGACAAGTTATGGCATAGAAGGTTATTGCGCAAGCTTTCCAGCAATGAAATCACTGGAAGAATCTTAAAAAGAGAAGGTCCCTGAAGATAATTGTTAATGGTCAGTTCTTCGAGGTCCAAACAATCAATACAGGCATCTCACAAGGCTTACTTCTCAGTTTAACCCCCTCCCTACTTAACATAAATGATATGCCTTAAGAGTATACCTTGATCATTTGCAAATATTTATGATGTTGATACAATAGTATCTGGGTGCACCTTCAAAACATTCAGATGTCAGAGCTTGGAAGCTGATCTCTTCTCTGACTTCTCTGACACAGTTCAGTGCAGGTTACATTCAGTGTCTTGAAAACCAATCTAATGGTATTTCATTATCACTGTGGTGAACCTGAATTTTCATCTATCACAAGGAACTGGTGTTCTCTCAGCACCTATTGAGATTTACTCAACTCTGACCTCAAGTAAAACATTTTTTCTTAATCGCTTTCCCCCAACCTCAGGGAGCTACATAAAAGTAAAAGATTAGATAAGAGTAGAGTAAAGAGAAAGACAAACCAGTTACAGGAGTGTCAGAGAAAGGGCAAGAGAAGGAAAGGAATACAGGTGTGATGACAGTTGCAAAGGTAGAGAGAAAGGAAAAGATATACAGGGTGATGTAGAAAGAACTGGAGTCAAGTTGATAAGAGATGGCAATTGACATTGCATTCCTTGGTAGTTGTAGCTGTCAGGAAAGCAAGAAAATGAAAGGGAGTTCTACAGGCAGGAAGTGTGAGAAAAGAAGCTGCTGGAGTAAAATTGTTGGTTGCATTTGATTGATCTAACTGTGAATGGGTGGGACCCTGTTGACAGTCTGGTTGCATGAGTAAACTCATGTGGCAGGAGCACCAGTGACTTAAGTTCTTTGGAGCAGAAGCTATGAAAATATTCATAGAGCAGACAGAAGGAAGCCACATCCGACAGGTGAGAAAGTGACTGAAGTTGAGCCGCCAAGTTGGTACCTATCACATTACAGATTATTCTTTGGAGCCTGTCGAGAACACTGAGATGAACAGCGGGGACACCTGACCATATATGACAGCAGTATTCTACAATCCATCATTAGAGATGCTAGAAAAATGATTTGTTTCTCTCTACTACTCTAGTATGTAACTGACTCCTCTTGCTATCCTCTACCTTTACAAGAGCCAGATCAGGCCAAACAGGAAGAACTGCTGTCATATATAGACAGGAATTGCCTAATGTTCACTTTCCAGTCTTGGCAGAGTTAAAAAAATGTCTCTATGACATGAATTATTTTCCATTCTGCACCCTGTTTCCCTCATAAAACATTACAATCCTCTTGCTACTCTATCACTATTTTCATGAAAAGTGTTCACATTAATTATATACCTTACTTTCACCATTTCTCACCTTCATAGCTAAAAATCACACTCATTGCAACAAATTACCTTCATTCCCTTTCACTGGTAAAATATAGGTTCCCCCTCAAGTACCAACTGCTGCTTTGTGAAACCAACTCCCAAAAAGATGCTTCCATGATTACTATAATCTTAACCTGTTTAAGGTTAGGGTTAGCTATTATCTCACCCATACTGTACCTCTTACTCTATAACCCTCGACCTGGAGTGGCTCTAGGGCCTTGTATAGGGTCACCATTATTGTAAAAACAAAAATAAAATAACATTAGAGTATTACTGATTAGAGTTTAGGAGAAGTAGAGTTAAAGGTAAATTTAAATTTTAAATGTATTTTGGCTAATCATATTCTTTTTTATACTACCTTTCCTGAGATGGAGAATCACTAATGTAGCATTTAGAACCTTTAATTCAAGGTGTATATAAGCTAAAACAGTAAAAAAATGTAATAGAATCAATGATTAATCTGCAACTTTTTTAGTGTAAAGAATATTAAGTTTGTTTCTTTTCTTGTAAAAATTATAATAAATCAAAGGCTTAAAAATATTTGACTGTTATTTGATGTCTGTCCTTCTATATGGTAGTGAATGCTGGATAATCTCATCAAAGGTGAAGGAAAGACTCAAAGCAACTGAAATGTGGTGCTACAGAAAGATGCTGAGGATACCATGGACCAAACATATGAGCAACAACAAGGTTTTGGAGAAGATGGAAATGAAAAGGAAACTTCTACTTAACATTAGAAAAAAGGCAGCTGAAGTTTCTGGGACACATAATAAAGAAGGCGGGCTTGGAGAATCTGATACTCACAGGATGGATGGAGAGAAAGAAACACAAGAGAAAGCAATGCGTAAGATACTTGATGGGCTAAAGCAAGTGGATGATGGAGCAGGGTTTGGGAGGAAATAACAAGAAAAAAGTTCTTATGAGCTACAAAGAATAGGAAGATGTGGAGGGCGTGATCACCTACATTCTGAAGGGACATGACTCATGGAAGAAAAATGATGCAAAATATATATTTTTTTACTATTAAGTCAATTCTAAAAAGAAGTTTTTAATAGTGAAAGTCTATTTGTATCTTGAGTTATATGCCATTTAAATAATAACCACAAAAAAATTATAGCTAAATTGTATTTAATTTAATGCAGTATTTAAAAAAATGTTTCAGCTTAAAAAAATAACAACAAAATAAAATTAAAGACAGATTTGATAGAATCATATCTAAATATCAGGATAAAAAAATAAAGTAGCCTTTATTTAAAATTGATATTTTAAAAGCAGCTACTTATTCTTTGTACAAAAAAATAGAATTTGTACTTCATCCTTTTCATAAATAATAACTGTTTTGAATTGCCAAGGACTTTTCTTAAGAAAATTCATGTAAGCTCAAGTATGGCTTTTAAAGATTTCTGAACTCGTGGCTAGTTAGGTCTCAGGTGACTGCGTGTCCAACAACAGAATATAACACCTCTCTCTTCTCCACAGTGACCATTTAGCTTGAAGCAATTCAAGTTCCTCTCAAAAGATCCTTGCTCAGGGCATCTATTTCTTTTGCTTTATCTAGAAGTATGCTTTTCTCTGTTTTGCTATATCTTCTCTTGTATACTAAAAAGAAACCTTCTTTTGATTTTCTAAAAGCACTCAGTTAACCTCTGACTTGTAAGTGATATTAACAAAAACAGGTCCTTGGTTATGATTTTCTTGTTGGTCTTTTGGATCTAAAAAAAGGAAACATATTGTGATTTTTCAGCATCTGAATCTTGCAGAAACCAACTGGTAAAAGCAGACACTTATACATACATATAAGAGCTTATATACATATATGCATAGCAAATATTCCTATTTTTATCTTTCCTATCAGAAAGCATCTATTTTATTGCTACAGAAAATAAACACTTATATGTTATAATCAAATTCTTTTAACCCTCTAGGGCCATTCGTATCATATTTGATACAGTATTTCCCTATAAGGAAACATTTGGTATTTCCCTATAAGGAAACATTTGGTATTCATTGACTGAGCAGTCAGTACTGCCTTCATTTGAAATTTATAAAATATTTCTCTTAAAAAATTTTTCAGGAAAATATTTCTTTCAAGGCTTGTTTTCATACTGTATCAAATATGATACGAATGGCCCTAGAGGGTTAAAACATAGCTTCCAATTTTTTCATGATAAAGAATGCTGAATTCCAGTGTAATATCAATCCTCCTATGTGGCTGTAAATTCTGGAAAAATTCTTGACAGATGAAGAAATAATTTGTGGCAACAGAGATGTGGTTCTACAAAGGATGCTGAAGACATAATAGAGAGAACATGTAAGCAATGAGGAAGTTTTAAGGTAAATGGAAACCTAAAAGATGAAGCACAAGTATCTTTTAAGTTTCCATTTACCTTCAAAGTTCCTCATTGCTTAAACTTAGAATAGATGAATTGAAATTTCTGGGATGGATAATGAGGAAAGGGGACTTGGAGAATTTAACACTTACAGGAAATAACGAAGGCAAGAGAGACACAGAAAATAAGCAAGGGATCACCCTAACAAGATGTGCCATGACTTTTCAAGATGTAAAAAGATATGATTACCTACATCCTGAAGTATCATGGCATATAAAATAATACTTTTCTGTTCTGAATTAAAATATTGATACAGAAGCAGGTAATATGTTCATAAATCTAGATGATATATTTCAATAATTAATGTCAATTTTAATGTTCTTTCTACTATTCAAGTTGACTCTGACATAATGTTCAGAAAGTTGTCCAAGTTTATTTTTAGATAAAATTCTTCTTCATACTAAATCCATTGAGCCAAAATGAAGTATCAGGTGCAATCAAGCCAACAGCAGTGCTCAGCAGTTTCTTCTGGTGAGATGAAGGAAGTGCAGGGCTGGGAAGCCCACCACAGTACCCAATCCCTTCAAGCAGAGTTTCAAGAGAAGCCTAATATTCCATTTCAAATGAAGATTAAATGATTCCCAGCCAGTGACAAACATGCTGGGGATGAATTTGATGTCGACATTGGTTAGATCCTTAAAGCAACATCATGAGGTTCGATGGAAAAACGTCTAATGACAATGTCCAAAATCATTACTAATTATGCAGCAGGAAAATTTGAACACGAGGAGTGGAAAGAAAGGTTAAGAATGTGAAATAATTACCTCCTCAGTTGTTAATGAAGATGATATTTGCAAAAAGTAAAAAAAAAAACGCATTCCCCCCACTCATTTAAAGTCAGTTTGCACAGTGGATTGGTTGTTACAAACAAACAATCAGGTGCACAGAAGACATGGTCTAAGTTTGTCCAATGTTTTACAAGGGCTAGAATCTATGTTAGCGTTTGACTGTTGATCTCTTCTGATTGGGTTGGTTTGGTGATGAAAGACCTGAAACTCCCTGATGAACCAAGTCAATTTACATCACTAATGACTTCCTCTGGAGCCTATTTAAGAACGTATATTAAAAGAAAAAAAAAACTGTCAGACCTTATACAAGTTAGTTAATTTCTGAAGTATAAAATTGGCATTAATCAGCCAATCTTGGTAAAATTTTCAGGATATATTTGTATGATGGTCATTGAAACACCAAAGTTTGATCACTAAAGTTAAGCAATATCAAACATTGTCAGTAACTAGATGGGTGGCCACTTGGGAATACTACATGTTGTAATCTTGATTGTGTGGGTGGTATAATTGGAATTGTTAATTGGATACCCATGTTTCAATTCTATTTGGCTTCATTATATTCACTTACCTGAGGAAAACTATGAATTCACCTATTCTCCCCCAGCTATGGGTTAATTAGTAAGAATTGCTTTACTAAGTCATGATTATCTAAAAAAAAAATTCTTACACTCAAAAACATTTTCTGAATTTAAGTAACTTGCAAACTAGTAAGCCATAGAAAATGAATCAATAAAAAATGATATGATTGTAATGGCAATATTAGCTGTTTCCCTTCAAGGAAACATTTGGCATTCATTGACAGAGCCATCAAGACTGCTTTTGGTTGAAATTTATAAAATCATTCTCCTAAAACAACTTTTCAGGAAAATAAGTTTTCAAATCCAGTAGCTGCTATCACTCTTTCCAGTATTGATAGGGGTTTTCTTCCTGAGGATAAGAAGCAAGAAAAGTGGACTGACCAGTAACAAAATATTTTAAGAATGCAAAACAGATAAAAGCTACAGAATATTAAGAATATTAGATAAAGGCATACTATCACCTTTAAGTTAACATCAAAAACATAAATGTGTAAGTTGAGTGAAGAAGTACATGAAAACTAATTTTGCAACATAAATATTTACTGATGAATGTAGAACAACAATAGTTAATAACTGAACTAAGGGTTGGTTCCACTGTGAAAATCATCAATCAACATGATTAAGAGGATAACAGGGAGGTGTGATAATGTATTCAGGTGGTTTGACATTTTTTGAGTGATATGTCACAACAAAGCTTTAACCTCAGGTTTATATTCACATAAAATGTTAATAAATTGTTGAATAACTGATGAAGGTTATAAAATTTCAAGGAGCTCATATTAACATGGAAAATAGTAATAAAATTATTCTATACTTTATATAAAAAATTATTTTACACTTTTTATAATAAAACTTGATAAACCTAAAACAAGTTAGTATCAATGTATATATCAATGTTAACTATTGATATATTTACCATATAAAATGAGGTATATCCTAAAGGTTTTAGCAAAATTGGTTGTTTAGCACCAATTTTATGATGAAAATGTAGATTTGTATAATAAAATCTGATATAGTGTTAACAATTTTTGAATAATTAAATAAAAAAAATTGTCAAAATTCATTCCCAGGCTTTCTGTAGAATTGATAATTATATCCCTTTTTAATTAGTGATAAAAAGTGTCACTATTTGTCTATATTTCTGAAATGAGAAATTGTAATCATTTACACTATTTTCATTGTTTGGACTGTTGTTCTCATCTTTGATATCATATTCACAAGGTTTCAGCTCCAATCTTCTTCAGGTGATTAAAATTTCAAATTTAACTCTTTATTTCATTTGCTGGGTTAGATTAATTATTCTTGTTTCATGTGTAATGCCGCTTCCAGATGTTTCACTACTAGTTATCTCCCTAATGTTTATACTTTTGGACTTATAAACCAAAGGTTTATAAGTCCAAAAATATAATTATAACAAGATTTTGATCCATTAAGATGGATCAAAATTAGTAGTAAATAAAATAGTGTTATTGGTAAAATTCTATTAATTTCACTATTAGATCATATTATTTGAGTCATGTTAATTATGGCCTGAATTGAAGATTATGGATTTTGAAGATTTGTGGTTCAAGCAAGATGGCGGCACATGCCACACAGCCAATGCAACAATAGCTTTATTGAATGAGAAGTTTTGAGGTCCCATCATCTCTTGAAACACTGTTGTCAATTGGTCACCATGATTGTGTGACTTAACTCATTTAGATTTCTTGCTTTGGAGCCATCTCAAAAATAAGGCCTATGCCAATAAGCCCAATAACAATTCAACAGCTGAAGGATGAGATAATAAAGCATATTGACGAGGTTGAAGAGCAACTATGTAGAGATGTCATCAAAAATTTTGACCATTAATTGGAGATGTGCCACAAAAGCATTGGCAGACATTTACACAATATTATTTTTCATTTATAATTGCTATGAATTAAATAACATGATCCAATAGTGAAGTCAATAAAATTTTACCAATAGCAAATAAATTGCTGCTAACTTTGAATCATCTTAATGGAACACGCTATATATTGACAGTGACAATGTGCTAAATGAGAATGTAAATTTAGAGTCAGACACATTAGAATAGACTATTAGACTAATGGGAAAACGGTAACAGGAAAATTCAATTAGAAATAAATGATAAAGTTCTTAATTGCCATGGAATATCAAACCTGCTGAAAGAATGCTTCACAATCACCTCAGATGAAGAAGAAACTTGAGACAACAAAAATGTGGTTTTATAGAAGGATGCTGAGAATATCATGGACTGAGTAATGACAAAGTTGTAAGGAAAATGGAAATAAAAATGATCTCTTCTACTAAGAATTAGAAATTTCTAAAAATTTATAGTGTTTGGAGAACTTAACACTCATAGGACATATTGAAGGCAAGAGGGAAAGAGGAAAGCAGCATGTAAACTACCTAATGAGTTTGTGCAAATAGGATAGGGATTAGGAGAGATAGCAAAAAGGCAAAACTAAGAGCAACAAAGCCATAATCACCCAGTTTCTGAAGAATTCTATCCTCCAAGATTATTAGTTCCTGATTTGATGTAAAAATGTTTCCACATTTTATATAAATTTCAAGCTTTTGAAATTTGGCCGTTTGATATATATGCAATTATTTTATTGAAGAATCTTCAAAATGAAAAATAGAGAAAGCTTCTTTTGTTATAATAATAATTGTTAAACACAAAAGAACCATGAAAGATTATCTCTAATACTGTAATTAATTTTCTTTGTAAAAACATGTTTTCATGTTTTGAGCATACTCCAGGCCAAATTTCTAATCTCAGCTCCTCCTAAAATATTGTTCTTTGCTTATTTTTTAAAAAAATCTCTTTGCTCTGAAATTTGGAATACAATTCAGTTTTGTTTACATCATATAAAATTTTGGATAACTTCAAAATTTAACAAAGTTATATTGAAATGATTACATTCAGAATTTGTAAAAGATTATAACAGGATTTTCTCAGGTATTTAGGGCTTTTAAAGAAACAGAATTTTTATTTAAGTAGTTTTACACCTTCAGTTAGTTTGCTTCTATATATAAACATCATATATTCTATTCAATGAACCAGATACACTGGCTTGATGCTTATTGATCAAATTACGTAATAGCTGTTCAAAAGATAATGAGTGAGATATGGTCAGCTTGCATCATGTTATGATGTGAATAGATAATAAATTTATAAGAAATATTAGTTAAGTGACATATGTAATACATGCTTTGGTGATCATGTCTCTTTTGAGAGATGACTAACTAGGTAGAAAATTTTTCTGCAGAAAACAGAACCCAGTCTTTTCTGCTATTCAGCCCATAGCTGGAGGGAGAAGGGATGGATCAACACCTTTTCTAAGGGTATTTGTGTATAAGTGAATGAAAAAAATTAAACTGGAATTCTCATTTTGAGATGATATCTATCACACTACAATGCACATAAAAGAAATATAGGTAACAAAAAACAACTTGGATGAACAGCATCCACCAATATGACGGCAATCAGTTCTTTATTAAGGTATCCAGTATGACTATACATCAAACATTTTTTATGTAAGAGATTATATTGGAAAGATTATACTGAATCAATTACTAGGCCTACTAGTAGGAAAGTAGGTCCACTGCATTGTACTAGACAATTTTTCTTGTCAGGATGTATCTTACATTTAGAAGTCTACCATTGTAATATAACAATCTGGCCCCACCCGAGGAAGGCTGATGCAAGCGGGGGTGTTTCCGGTCGTTGAAAGGAGCGGATGTCATTTTGACCTTATTTCCGGCAGTAGCGGAAATAACTACAGAGGCAAACAGAACAGGTGTCTCTGAGAATTACATGGGCGTGCGTGGGCGAGGCAAAACCGGAAGAAAAAGTCCCGGTTTGGAGATTATAAAAAGACCTCGGCGCACGGATTCACCAGACAGACAGACCAGAGTAGCAGTGGAGAGAGAGAGACACAACAGATACGACGACACTCCTGTCAACCCTTAGAAGCGCGCTCTCTCACTCTCTGTTCCCTAGGCTACACGGTTCATCGTAATTAATAAAAATATAACTTATATTTTTATATATATGCGTGTTTGTTGTTTGTCGATATACAACACCATTCATCTATGCTTTAAATATTGATGTCCTATCTGGTCTTGTCCTTCTGCTATGTATTTAGAGATTCTTGATTAAATTCCAAAAATCTGCTTCAGTTACTTTCTCACTGCTGTAATGTAGTTTCCCTATAAATATTTTCATTGCTCTCATGAGCTTTTCGCTTTGCTAGCTTGACTTTACAAATTTAAGCACAGTACTAGATCAATAGTTAGATCTCATCATTTTAAAGTTGAAATGGCTAGATTTTATCGTAAGTTCTATGGTAACAGTTTCTTCTTTCACATTTCTCACTTGTGGAACTCTCTTCTTAACAGCTAATTTTGATCTATAAAAGTTTAAATGCAATGTCAAATGTTATTTTTTGTTGGTTTAATTCCTTTACTTTGAGTGTTCTCTTTTCTTAAAAATGTTTTTCTTTTTCTCATGTCCTTTCATACTTAGTTGAACCCTCCACCCTTTGTCTTAGTCGTTTACTTGGGATGAAATGATAAAAAACAAATTCAGATAGCGTAGAAAAAAATTCAATATTTGTCAACACTAGAACATCAGGATGATGTCCATTAGTAAAACTCTTCCTTTGAACCTTCTTACTAGAGTTGATGTCTTATAAATGGATGGTCTGATTAAAAACTCCACATAAAGAAATGTATAGAAGCAGGAACCAGTCAACTCTTTATAGTCTGATTCAAGGGAGATAAAAAAACTCAAAGAAGAGGTGAAAAAAATCTGGTATAGTAGACCATATAAAGTGGTATGTCTATGTACCAAGGAGTTACCGTTAATATCCCAAAATGTTTTCAACCAAAAAATGCACTATGAAATTTGAAAATTTATGAAATATTCATTCCATTAAATAGAAATAAAAGAATAAAAATCTTACTATAGAAAAAGGTATGTGCTTCTTTAACAACAATGGCCAAAAAACTATGTCTCAAAAAATATTATGCACTAACTGGTTGGAAAAGAGTGCTGTTGGGGTCATGACTATATGCATTATGTAAAGGAAAAAGAGAACAAAGGATTTCTATTTGAAAGCATGGGTTTTTGTAAACTACTTGCTGCTGCTACTATATATCTCCTCAAGAGCCAATCATCTGTCATGGCCTAAACTCTCTACACATATCTAGAAGTAGGAGGTTATATTTAGCTTTTCTACTTGCTTAAATTGGGTTCAAATAAATGATCAAAGTCATCGGTAGAGAATGAGGATGTAGGAAGATATTGGTTTATCATCTAGGATGTATAAGTCAGGTTGAGATGTTTTTTTACTTTACTTAGTAGGTTAGGTACTCAACTTTGGTACTTAGATGGTGGTGGTACTATGTAGCTAACATTGCTGATACAGATTGATTTTGATAGTGTATTAATTACAACTTATTTTTGCCAACATTTTCATGGGGAGATAAGAGGTTGTCTTTTGTTTTTTACTTATGGAATGCACATGTAACAAAACCTGAACAATGGATAAGAAAATAATACATTTACAAAACAGTAGTTTAGTTGTCTGAATAATATTTGGATTCTTCTCAAATTTATAAACAACATATGATGGGATACTGAAAAATTCTCAGCCTAACCCACTTTTCAAATCTAACCAAGTAACTGAATATTAGCTCTTTTTGAATGGACTTCATATTAAAAATGATCATGTTCTCTTAGCAGAAAACTAATCAAATCAACTCCTCTAGTCTTTCTGTTGGAATTTCTCAGATAAAGAGTGATTATTCATAATATTTATATTCAAAATAATTTCTCATCTCTGTAGTTATTATCACAACTTTTCTGCCATTGTGCTTCTGACCTTGGATGTGAATTGTGGTGCATTAGATATTGACTCACAACAATAAATTAGAGTGCCGAGTTCAAGTTCCAGTAGAATTTGTTGCATTCAGTTTTGTGCAAATACCCTTGAGAAAGAAATTAATCCATCTGTTCTTCCTTCAGCTATGGGTTAAATAGCAGGACAGATTGGGTTCTATAGCCTGACTGTTACCTTACCCAGAGATTAAAAGAGTTTGCTAGAGTTAACACTCCTACCTTAAAAAAGACAAGTTACAAAATCATTGACAACCCCCTCATTGATGGCGAGGGGTCTTTGATGTCATATATTCCACTGGCAGCAATAGTATTTAAGGGGCTCTTTGACCATCTTCAGATGTCTGTCTGTTGATTTGGGTGAACGTCAGGGAATTTCAAACTGAATCCATTATTTTATCTACAAGGATAGATTGTTGTCATTCTAATGTTTAAGGCTATCTCATCTTTTTAGTCCTGCTTTTCATGTTCCTGCTGAATTTAAGTCTGTACTAACAAGTCCAAACCTTGAGTTCATAATTACTATGCTACTAAATTTATGAACCAACACTTTAATCCACAAAGCCAATATTTAAAAAATTACTAAAAATAAAACTTACAATTTTTTATGTACTGAAAAACTCAACTGTTGGTGCAATATAAGATTATTTATTCTTCTCAAATTAAAAGACAATATTTGAGGGTGTGATGAAAAGTACACAGCCTGATTTACTTTTTAAAATCTGACTAAATGCAGAACATCAGATCATTTTTGAAGGACTTCATCATCAGGTCAAGTACTTTTTAGTGCTCATTCCTATAAACAAAGATCATGTTCACTTAGGAGAAAACTAATCAAATCAATTCCTTTCTAAGCTTAATATATAAATATAAAGAAATTGCAATTATCTATAATAGGAATAAATTTGGTTCTGGTGTACTATATAAGAGATTGTCCTGACTTCCAGAGTTGTAAGGTCACATATGGAATAAGGTTGCTCAGAATGTGATAAGAAATACATTAACATGACATACACCAGCATCATAAATAATTTTACACAACAAACTAGCAAATAAAACAAGACATTTTTCAATATTCTTTCTCATCTAGGCAATTCCATTACTTCTATAATGTTTCTTGCATTATAATAATAATGATAATATATATATATATATATATATATATATATATAGAGAGAGAGAGAGAGAGAGATAGAGATGGAGAGAGAGATAGAGAGAAGAAAACTCAACACGTGATTAAATGGTTATAAATCTAGAATTTATTTCAGCAATATAAAGAAATTTTTTTACAATTGCCTTGTTCAGATAAATGTTAATTTATTTATTTCTCAAAGGTCCGAATAAAGCAATTCTATAAGTTGATGAATAAATAAATGTTAATTCTGGATATATAACTGTTTAATTATGTGTTGAGGTTTCTTTTCAATATATTTGCAGTGGATAATATTCCTTGATTTCTCTATTTCTATCTAATTAATAATTTATAGCAATTAGAAAAAGAAAATTCGGGTTATTCTTTCTGCCTTCAAGGGTTAGCATTCTCTCTTATATATATATATATATATATATATATATATATATATATATATATATACTTTCAAATGTTAGCATTCATTTTTAAGGATTGTTCTGGGTATATTTATACAAATGTTTTTTTTATTTTTGGCATTCTCACGTTTGATGGAACTACTTTCAAGTCAATCAAGGTGATGGTCAAACTGAAATTTTTATGTTTTTTTTAAGCACACTTTAATATATGATTCCCTATGGGGAAAGATACCTTATTTAGTGTTAGCTGCTTCACTTTTATTACAACAGTCCCCAGAATCTTTGCACTGTGTCCTATAGAAGATCTCACCCTGATGTACATATACACAGAACAATCATTGAAAACAAATGTGGCAACATTCGAAAGTACTAGGAAAGGGAATAATATAAGATTAAAAAAAAAGAACTTTAGCAAATTTACACTTAACAAAATACTACTAATTCAGAAATTTAAAAAATTAGAAAAAATGAAAGAGGGAACTTGTCCATATTATTTAACTAAATATATCTGAGAGAATATATATATATATATATATATATATATATATATATATATTGTTTTTATAAGGTTTTGCTTTTACCTCAAAAAGAAACATTGGACACCCAACATTGAAACAAACATATGATTGTCGAGGACATATATTAAAAAATAATGTACATGTTCTAACACATAATTTATAATAAATATATATATATATATATATAATAATTTAGTATTATAGTAATATAATAAAATATATATCTGATATCATGTAGACAAGAATGTGCATTGTGGTATAATGAATAATGACTCATAATGAGAAATCTGAGAATCAAGTCTGAATTTGAATTTCACCCTGATTTGTTACATTCACTTTTGCACCACAAATACCCTTGGGAATGATATGAATCTCTTTCTTCTCCCCCCCCCCGCCACCAGCTATGGCTTGAATAATAGGATAAACTATGTCCTGTAGCCTTGGTTAACAACCAGTCTATTGCAAAAAGAAATAACAACCTACTGTAGGAAAATCTTTTCTCAAGGAAAACAGTATTATCTATAATTTTTTATTTTCCTTTTTCACATATTTAACTTGTATTCAAAGCAATATTGAGAAATGCACAGTTAAAATAATCATATAATTTGTAACATTTAATAATTCTGTTACGATAAATGTCATAACAAGTGAGCTAACTCACTCTCTAGATGGGAACCAACAAGTTATGCCCTTTGATGAGAACTCTTTAGGAACAAAGAAGAAAGGAATTTCAAGATGGCAGTCACAGATTCTCACATGTTCCCAAATGAGAACTATTAATGTACCAACAATGGTCCTGTTCTACATCTATTGCTATCTAATAGTAAATAAAAAGTATAAAGGTTCGAATTGCGTATTCATTTTTTATCAGCTGATTCAGTGACACAACAAATCCCAGTAAATATAATCTGTTATACATAACATTTACTGGTAAGTGTATGTATGAAATGCTCTTTTTTTATCTTTCTGTTTTTTTAATAAAACTAAGCAAATATGGAAAATGCAGGGAGTATAACAGTTATTACTGTGAAAAAGGAGTCATTAACCCAAGTTTAAACTTGGGCCTAGTATTTTACATTCACTTTTGTACTAATACTTTGGGAAAAGACACAAATCCTTTTTCTCTCCCAAACTATAGTCTAAAGCAAATTTCAAACATCTAATTACATGTTTATTAGAAACAAAAGAGTGCTCAACTTTTATGCAATATTGATCCTTTTGTATGGCACCAAATACAGGACAATTTCTTCCCAGATTTTTTTTTTTTTTAATCATCTCACCCCAAGCAAGGCATTCCACTGCCACTATTGCGCATGGGGCTACATAGGGGAAGGTAAAGAGAAGGAGTGGTTAGACATAGGGAATGTCAGGAGGAAGGTGACAGATGAGTAAGGATACCGAGGATGAGGGTTGGGCAGATGGGAAGAGTGTTTGATAGAATGGGAGCAGATAGTAACAGAAATGTGGTTCATCAAAAAGATGCTAAGAATTCTAGAAAAAGAAGGTTGAAATTTCTTGGGTGCAAAATGAGGAAAGAAAACTTGGAGATACTCACAGGACATACTGAAGACAAACGGAGCAGAGGGAAACAGCGAGTAACCACCCTAATGAGCTTGTGTAAATGGTTAATCAAATAAGATAGTAAGACAACAAACACTGCTAAGAGCTATAAAGGATAGGAAGTTGTGGGGAGCCATGGTCACCAATATCTTGAAGATTGAAAATGTAATTAGCAAGCTGAATTCAAATCCCACCTTAATTTACTGAGCTCAACTTTCTCAAAAATATTTTTGTGAAATGCAATAATCCACTTTTTTGATTCTTACTATGGTATTCTCTAGCTTTGGATAGCAGCCAGTCTAAATTCAAAATTGAGAAAAAGGCAACAGGAAATCACTACATTATCTTTTTCACAAATGTATGACAATACATGGTTAATAAAGGAATAGAATCTGCCAAGAGCCATGATTACCTGCATAGTGAAGGGACACAGACTTTTTGTGAAAAAAAAGAATATAAAGGAGATGTGACTCATGAATCTCGGGCTACATACATTCATTTTCTATTGAGACTATTTCATCTGTTTACTGTTGTTTGTTAGAGAAAGCCACTTTATTTCATAGTATTCTAATTATGATGCATACAATGAAATATTAACCAAACCCATATTTTACCCTCCTACAAATTCCATCTGTTAATCAAATATTGATTACCAATGTTATCATGTTTTTAATCATTACCTTCATCTTTTATCCATTTTTTTTATTTCTAATTAGAAAAAAAGAAAAGATATAAAAATAAGGAAGGGAAAAAACTTTTACAAATTCTGCAAAGCAGTTTTTTCAGTTCTCTTGCAAATTGTAGCAAACAAAGGCTAACAGTGAATGAAACTTGGAAAAGAGTCATGTCCAAAAGCAAAAATTGAGAAGCAGACCTAACAGTAATAATGATAGGATTGCAATATTTCTAATGTCATTTACTGAATTAAATATAGTAACCATGAATTTTTAGATATAAACATAATTCTGCTTAGATATTATTTGATTTTTTTCAGTGTTATTTTAAACTGTTCCATTGAATCAAGGACTGAAACAATTTGGCTTGTCTCATACTTGAATATGTTGGCATTTCTTACCAGTGTTAAAGGTTAAAGTTCAAATAAAATAATATATTGGTTTTCAACATCTACGGGCATTACATCTGAAGTATTTCACACAACTCAATCTTCTTACCTTCATTTGAGCCAGAATCAATGCATAAAACATCTGTTCTCCTTTTTAATCAGAAGAGAAGAATCCTGATTTGTGGATTCCAACTTTAGAATAAAGCTTTCCTCATTGCATTCAAGGAAGGAGGGTCATTGTAATGCTGAGGCCAGTATAATGATGGTTACAGGGACTGGGAAAATTTTGGATTGGTCAAAATTTTGGATTGGTTGCCACATTAAAACAACCTTGTCTCCCATCCTATCTTCATGGGGAAATGGTTGAATATCATCTTCTGACCCTTTTTTTCTCTCTATACTAAGTTTAATAAATATCAAGAACTTGACAGTTATTATATTTGCTAATTGCTTTGAGACTTCAGAGATACTTATGCTTGTATACATTTATAAATATGATTTTTAAGTTCTCTTAATATTGAACCATTTTAATATTGAAGATTTTACAAAAGGGAGACAAAAACAATAAAGTCCTCTTGTTTCATGTAAAAGCATTGGTGAAAGTCAGAAAATACATAGTACCTATTTACATTATTTGCATTGTTTGGACTATGGTGCTCATCTTTATTGCCATATTCATGATGTTTTGGCTGTTGTGGTGCAGTGGATATTGGCTTAGAATGAGAAATCAAGGTGTCGAATTCAAATTCCAGTTGAATCCCTTGCATTCACTTATGCACAAATACCCTTGAGAAAGGTATTAATCTGTTTCTTCCCTCCAATTATGGGTAAATAACAGGACAGATTGGGTTGTATAGCTTTGGCTGGCAACCAGTCTACCACAGAATGTAATGGCAACCTACTGTGGGATAATCATCTGCCCAGTCAGATGTCTTTCGAGACATGATCACCCAAGCGTGTATCATATATGGCACTTAACTGACTGACTGACACTCAAACCTACTTCAAGTGATTGGAATTTTGAACCATGAGTCATTCTCCCTTTAACTTAACTCTCTAAGTTTTTGTTTACCACTGCTGTGGTGAGGTATTGAACTCATAACTCTTTTGGGTCAAGTCACTGGATCTAACCAATGCTTTAATCCACTGGGCCATTTGGAGACCTGTTTGCTGAGAAATTCTATTGAATATAAAGCCAAGTGGTATTTTAAATTGAAAAAGCATAGATCATTTTGTATGAAAAGTAATCATTGTATAAATTGCTCATAAGGAAACGTATAAAGAATGATATGCTGTTATATCACGCTGTAGGAATGTAGTGTGTTTCACCGACTGTATGCAATTTACATGAAATGAAATCTTTGAATATGTCTCACATCTTTGATGCAAAGAACAGACTCTTTTAAATAAAAGACACTCAAGTACACTTTTTGCCAGAAGACAGAAAAGATAATAGCTGATCATATGCATCAGAGATCAAATGGAGGCTAACATATTGCTGATATATTTAATGCACCATAAATAAGATAATTCTTTTGAGCCAAGCCTTTTGATGCATAAGGTGATTTAAGCCACCCTGATCCTTCATTCATGCTATTTGTATAAATAGGTTTATTGGCCTTTGAAAACATTCAGCTTGAAAAACTCTTTGAAAGGTTTCAAATGCTTCTGAATTTTTGTTCCTGCTACCAATTAGAAAAGGAATTCAATAAATAAATGAAAATAGAAAGAAGTATTTGACTAGAATCACTGGGCTCAACCAATACTGTGAGGTGATTCTGAGAAAATTAGAAATCCTACCAGGCTTCAATATTGGCAGCACAATCTTAAAATTATATATTTTTAATCCCTTCAAAACAAATCTGCTCTCATTTAACCTCCATAAAGCAATTTGTCTGCCTGCCATCAACATGGATAATGCTAGACTCCTGAATAACAACACACTGTTTCTTCTTAGCCACACATTTTTAACTGACCTGAAGTTGAACGACTACATCAAATCAATAGCTGCATGCAAGGAAAATTTGGATACTGTGTCATGCTTGAAAATCTTTCTGGTCAGAGTTCATCTTGCACATTTACAAATCTACCATTTGCCCATGCATTGAATGCTACTACTGCCATATCTGGTCTGGTGTTCCTGCTATTCATTTCACTACAAGCAAGGCAGGACTGCCATTTGTTTACAGGAAGTTACAATGGGAGAAAAAACAGGTATGGTGGTAATGAAAGGATAAGAGATGAACAAGATTCAAGGAGATAGAAGATTGGTATCTCGATTTCAGTCACTTTCTCATCGATGTGACGTGTCTCCCTTCTATCTTTTCTATGAATATTTTCATGAAAACTACTTTCACATGCTTTTTCCCTAGTGTCCCAACTACATGAATTTAAGTGTATTACTAGATTTGCACCTAGGTTCCACCTGTTTAATGCTTAAATAGCTAAATGCAATCACCACTTTTTCTTTAACAGTTTCTGTCCTTGGACTTCCCATCTGTGAAACATCCTCTCATTTACTTGCTTCCTTGATAACTATAATCTTCAAAAATTTAATACAATATCAATTGCCTTCATCTATCTTATTGAAACCCCTTTATTTTTGTCCTTTCCACAATCTTTGATATACTCAGTCTTTTATCTCACTACCTGTAACTCCCTGCATACTAATGGCATTCCAACCTTACTTGGGTTGAAATGATTAAAATTAAAAAAATACATGTGGATGAACCAGTGTTGACAGAAGACAAAGAAAAGAAACTGTAAGAACACTTATAGAAGGTAGTGAAAGGAAGCAAGAAGAAAGGACTAAACATTAATTGCAAAAAGTCATAATGAATGGCTGATCAATATGCAAATTACAAACTGGAAATACCAAAAATCCAACCAGTAAAATAATTTAAATATTGAAGTGTTTTAACAGAGGATGAAAAGTGCAATACAGAAATTTGAAAATGCATTGGGACAGCGAAAGATGAAAGAAATAGAAAAAAAAATTTAAACAAAGAAAAGTTAACTGTTACATAATATCTGTCCACCTATATGGGAGTGAATCCTTGTTAATATCATAAATGAAAAAGAAACTTGAAATAACAAAACATGTGACCCTACAGAAGTGATGCTGAAAACATTGTGGACAGAATATGTAACAACAAAATTTTAAAGAAAATGGAAATAAAAAGGACACTTGGAAAATTTGATACTCACAGGACAGATGCAAGAAGGACAGAGGAAAACAATGTATATCATATCTAGAAAACTTGAATAATTGGATGGAAGAACAGGTTTTAGTAGAGATAACAAAAAGACAAAATTTATTAAGAGCTACAAAGAATAGGAAGTTGTGGATAACTATGACCAGCATCCTGAAGGGGCACAGCATATAGAAAAAGTAAAAGATCAAATATTCTTTGTTTGGTGTTGGTATTAAACAAAAAGGTATATGACCTACCTTTTGAATGTGACCTATAAAATTCTGTCATAGTGGCCTATCTTAAAAAGCATATTATAAGGATGTATTATAAGTCTACTGCTGATATGCTAACAACCATTACCGAGTACATATATCAAGCTTTCGACAAGAATGGCAAAGCACAAACCGTTGCCTTGGATATCTCCAAAGCGTTCGACAGAGTCTGGCATGCTGGCCTTTTATGCAAACTGCGGAGCTATGGTATAACTGGACATTTGTTTGATCTAATCCAGTTATTCCTCTCTAACCACACATTGAAGGTAGTATTAAATGAACATGCCTCCCAAAACTACCATACGAACGCTGGCGTCCCTCAAGGCTCTATCCTAGGTCCCATGCTCTTTCTGATCTACATTAATGATCTCCCAGATGCCATTAGATCCCAAGTAGGCATGTACGCCGATGACACTACAATTTACTCTCGCCTCAATCAGAAACCCAGTGTGGATGACAAAGCGAAACTCGCTGCAGAGCTTGAAAAGGATCTCCAATCCGTGGTGGACTGGGGTAGGAAGTGGCTCATGAATTTCAATGCTTCCAAAACGAAGCTGCTATCAATTAACCACCATAGACAATCGCAATTACCTCCCATTAGCATGGAACAGGTTGCCTCCCTGATAGTAAAACACTACGCCTCCTTGGCCTTACACTCTCGGCGGACCTCAAATGGAATGACTATATTGAATCCATTGCTAAGTCTGCTGCTATGAAGGTTGGTTCTCTGTGCAGGGCCCGGAAATTTTTCCCATCTGAATCTATCTTGCACATATATAAATCTACCATCCGCCCATGTATTGAATCCTGCTGCCACATCTGGTTGGGTGCCCCTGCTACTCTCCTTGGGCTTCTTGACAAAATACAACGGAGAATCTGTAATGTGATTGATCCTGTCTTGGTGTACCAGCTGCAACCACTCTCTCACTGGCGTGACGTGGCTTCCCTGTGCCTCTTCTACAAGTACTTTCATGGCTTCTGCTCCAATGAACTTAGGTCATTGGTGGCCTAGGTATGAATTTACATGAGATACTAGATTAGCAATTAGGTCCCACCCTTTTACAGTGAAACAGATAAGATGTAACCGTAATTTCTACTCCAACAGCTTCTTTTCTCGTGCTTACCACCTGTGGAATTCCCTTCCACATGCCTGCTTCCCCGACAGCTACAATCTCCAAGAGTTTAAATGTAGGGTCAATAGACACCTCCTAACCCACTAACTTGCATCTATTCTCTCAAACACTCTCACCATCTAACTAACCCTCATTCTCTGTACCCTTACCCGTCTATCACCCTCCTTCTGACATTTCCTATATCTAACCGTCCTTTTCCCATCACTTCCCTGACCCTGCGCAACAGTGGCAGTTGAATGCTTTGCTTGGGGTGAAATGATAAAAAAAAAAAAAACTCTCTGTAAGGGTTAGGGAAAATAATTAGTTTCAATGAATAGATGAATACTTATATTTATAAATATACTCTTACTGAAGTAGGACACATTCAAACCAGGTAAGCCACATACTATACCAGAATCAAAAAGGTAGGTCACATACTATATTGGCATGCTTTTTACTTTTCTTGAAATTGCTACTAATTATTATGTGAGTGCTACAAAACTAGCATTTGTTTTTGAGAGAAAGCTAGAGAAGAAAGATATATTCTCCCATTTGTATTTCTCCTGTTATGGGCATTATTATATCTGTAATATAATAACACCATACTTTTCAGACTGAATGGAATGGCTGAAAGGAAAAAGAATAACAAACATGCTTTTTTCTCAAACAGCCTTTTATAAGACACACATAAAAAATGATATATATATAGGGTGCAATGAGTAAATTGTCACCATTCAACATTTTTAATTTCACACATGTATGGTGTTTGTTTTTTTATTGACTACAATATAGTAGGGTCAGTTGGGCACTGTATGTTAGAAACAGAGCACCATGATATGATTCCCCCTTTCAGTAATTTGGAAATTGACATTTGTGCCAGAAGCTCCAATATAAGAATTTTAGAGTGTTTGGGCATCAATCTGAGAACAGTGCAGAAAATTTGGAATAGTGTTTACAAAGGTGTTTAGTGTGATCACTTGTGATGGCAATGTTATGCCTCCATTCATCTTTTTGTAAAGCCTCAAACTCAACACAGAAACTGACATCAAGTATCTTCAGGAGGTAGCGTTGCCCTGGGTCATGAGGTGTCAGACAATTTTTGCAACCACTTCACCTCTACTGTCTGGCCACCTTACTCCCCAGATTGTAACCCACTTGATTAGTATTTGTTGTGCACAGCTGAGCAAGAGACAAACTCCTTGCAATACCAAAGATGAACTATAGGCAGAGATTATGGCAGCATTCACTTAAACAAGCAGTATGTTCAGAAGAACTGCTGGAGATTTCAAAGTAATCTGGAGTTTGTGGTTGAAGCCAATGGTGATTTTATTAAATTAATTTATTCTTTAGTATTTCAAAATATTTTTGTGTAATTTCGGTAAATATATCTGTTAAAATGAGATGTCAGTGTTATTTTACTTTTTGCATAACTTAGATAACAATTTATCCATCACACCAATACATATATACACATGTCCCACAAGAAGAAGAATATATTACATACACAGTAACTTAAACACTCTCTCTACAACTTAAACAGTCAACAACACGAGAAAAAATTTAACATCACCAAAAAGCAAAGCCTCTTTAAAATGACTAAAGAAGTGGCTGAAAGCACTTAGAACAATGAAAATTATGTAAATCTTCTGTAATCTCTTACTCCTATAAAACAGAAAAAAGTAAGAATGCTGGAAAAATTAAATAAAAAATTGATTAAATTTTCCTTGATTGCTATATTTAATCAAAGACATTTAAAAGAAATGGCACTTCACGAATATATATTAATATATACAGGGTGTGATGGACAAATTGCCATCTATATTTATGTAAAATTGAAAATAATACTAACATCTCATTTTAACAGATGTATTCATCAAAATTACACAAAAATACCTTGAAATACTAAAGAGCAAATTTATTTCGTAAAATTGCCATTGGCTTTAACCAGACGACTTCAGAATCTTCTGAATCTTTTCTTGGTGGTGAATGCTTGCAGCATTCACCACTACTTCTTACTTTCAGATCATCTTTGTTGTTACAGGGAGTTTTGTTGGTCTCTCTTGCTTCCAACTCTGCTTCACATGTAATAATCAAGGGAGTCTGGAGAGTTAGATGGTCAGATATAAGGGGTGATGTGGTCACAGAAATTTTCTAATAGCCATGACTGGATTCTCCTGCTTGTGTGGCATAGTGCAAAGTTCTGTAACCAGATATAGGGTTCCAGCAGCCACCCTCTTGATCCAAGAAAGTATTACTTTCTCAAGTCACTTGATGAGTCTGAGGCTCTTTCAAAGAATGAATGGGGGCCATCACTAGTGATCCCTCCAAAAATCAATGTTGACTGGATATTTGGTTTTCATCACATCTTTTGGGGACACAGCATTCTCTGCACTGTCCTCATATTAATACTCAAACACTCTAAAATATTTGTTTTTGAAGATTTTTGTGCACAGTACAGTATACCATTTCCAAATATTTGGCAGAGTAAATTGCGTCATTGAGTTCTTTTTCTTATAGATGGTACTAACTTAATTTTGCAGTCAACAAAATAAAAAACAAGCAATGCTCAGGCATGAAATAAAAAATGTAATATGGTAGTAATTTACTCATCGCACTCTGTATACAAATATATATATATATATATATATATATATATTTGTATACAGAGTGCGATAATAAATTACTGCCATATTATATTTTTAACCGAGCACCTATAGCACAGAGGTAGAATCACCGACTGACGCCAATTTGGTCGGATTTCAATCCTGGGTTAAAAGCAATCAGATGTCTAACTGTACTGATGAGCTGTGATACAACAAAACAGATCTGTCTGCAGATGACTATATATATATATATATATATAATTCCAACTGAAGGGAAAAGATAAGATCAGATAAATGTGAAGGAAAGCAGACAAGAGAGGGATAGGGTCAAGGAAAAAGAAAAAAAGAGGAGGAAAAAAGTTGGTTAGCATAGAAATTCCTTGAGGTCAAACTCCTAAGTGAATCTCCATTCTGATTAGCCACATACACACGCACACACACAAAAAACACCCACATACATTCACAGTAAACCGAAAGTATTTGTTATTTAAATGTAAATCGTCTGCACAACCACACCAACATTGCCTGATGATGAGAATTAATCTCGAAACATAGAAATTTCCATGTAGCAATGAAAAATTGACATAACCATATAATTATATTATATTATATTATATTATATATATATATATATATATATATATATATATATATAGTACTGTGCAAAAGTATTAGGACAAGAACTATTTTATCTTTTATGAGGCATATTGACAGAAAATAAGCAATTTAATTAAAGTAACTTTATTTAATTTACTCAACAAATGCTTTAACAAGGAAAAAATATTGTTACCAAATAAATTTAATATTTAATATAACAGCTTTTGCTTTGATCACAGCCTTCATTCTGTCAGGTATTGACATCACAAGCTTCTTCAATGTATCTAATGGTATCTCCTGCCAAGCAGCTTGTATTTGTTCCCAAAGTGTGTTTTGTGAAGTAACATTAGATTTATCAATTTTTTTATCCAAAAATATCCCATAGATGTTCAATAGAGTAGTTTCAAAATAACTTGTTAATAGAAAATGGGAAAAATTGAATATAACTTCTTTTTAATACATTTCTTTTACACCTAGTTTTAAATAATCAATATTTATTAGCAATTTACTTGGCTTTTCACCCTGTATTTTAATTTCAGTGAGGTTTTTAAGAACACGTGTGATTTTAAACTTTATTTTGATGCCTCATAAAAGATAAAATAGTTCTTGTCCTAATACTTTTGCACAGTACTGTATCTAAATCTAAACATTTATAAATGGAACTGTGTGTGTGTGTGTGTGTGTGTGTGTGTGTGTGTGTGTGTCCATTACCTATAGACTCCGAAACAGTTGAACTGATTTTATTGAAACTTTACACAGTTGTACTATAAACATCTGAAAGTGCTCTTAGCTAGGTTTTGTGTCAAGGTACCCCTGATAAATATCAAAAATTGATAATCCAAAAAATCGGGTTATAGAAGGAGTAGTCCAATTTTAATCAAATTTGATACACTCATAGACAAAGACATAAGAAACAATATTCAGAAGTTCCAAGGTTGCAGTTCTATCCTTGGATGACTTATTTGACTCCGATATTGGAAATCGATACCCCGATATCCTATTGGGTCTGATCAAAATCACTTTTTCAGCCCTTTTATTTTAGTTTTTGCTTCGGGCTTGGCTCTAAGTAGATATAATTATAATTCTTAGTCTCAGCCATGATACCATTTACTCAGAGGACTTATTTAGCCTTCAAAATTCAGTTTACGAAGAAAAAAACATCTAATATCGATACCAGGAAATCAAAATTTGACTTACATCCATTCATTTTTCTTTCAGTCTATGGTTTTGCTTTAACTGAAAACAACTATTGCTTTTTAGTCTTTCATACCAACATCCAAAGAGTCTGAGCTCCAGGACCATGGATTAGTTTCAAAGCTTTCATTACACCCGAGCAACACTGGGCTGTACTGTTAGTATATGCACTGCATGCCAGAATTATATGCAAATTGATTTTTTTGTTCTAACTCTGATAGTTTTTAATAAATATTAGTGAAACTTGGCATGTGATATGACAACACTAACACTTGTGCAGATCTAAACCTCTAAGCTAATCTGCACAATAGTAAACAAATGGCAGCCATTTTGGTGACTTGCAGCTTGTTTCAGCATGCCAACTTATATATATATATATATATATAATTCAGCGTGCCAAATTATATATATATATAATTTTCAACAACTTAGGTCAAATAACAAGACAGCAATTTACTCCAAAACTGACACAAGTTTTTGTAGGATTAAAAATTGCTAGCAAAGTAATACTTAGAATGATGCTTTCTTTTGTTTCTTTTTTGTTTTTATTTATTATGATGCAAATAATCTACTCATTCCTATACTTTCACATTTCTGATCATCCAACTGGTTGGGTTTTTTGTATCTATTTTTTAAAAAGAAATTCTTATATCTCTTGGTTTATGTATAAAAAATAAATGCTGCCTTTGCAAGTAAATCTCATTATAGAATGCCTGTTTCAATTAATGGTAATCAGTAAGATTTGCAATCATTCTTTGCATGAGAGAAACAAGTTGGCTGCATCCAACCAAAATTTGTAAGCATGCTTATCCCAGAAAAATGATTTTAAACATTTTTTACTGAACACACTGTAAGTTATGAGAGGCACCCTAAAATTCTACAAGGTTAAAGGGTACAGGAAAAATGTATGATATTGTTAAAAAAAGTGAGATATATAGAAAAAACTCAGCAAATAGATTAATAGACAAAATCAAATTTAGCTTTGCACAGAAGGTGTCACTGATATGATTAATCACTGATAAAAGAGAATGTCCAATAACAATTTGCCAGTGAACTGAAAAACACAACAGTTCAGGTAAACAAGAGCAAGCCAAAAAAAAAAAATAGTTACAAAAGGTTTAAGTTGCATAGAAATGAACAGAAATAATATAAAAGCAAAAGTTATATTATGAATTTGAACAATATGCACAATTTTATCAAACCACAACCAAAATCATAAAATAAGAATTTTGCAAAAGTGACTTATTTGGCAAGTAATGAAAGAAGTTATTGTGTATATAGTTTCTTATTCCTAATCCAGATTTTAATTGGGAATATTGAAGAGGATATTAAAGAGATTTTTTTACATGAAAAATAATTCAAGAAAAATGTTTTTTATTATAAAGTTTTTCTTTTCATATGACATTCCATTCTGTGATTTTTTTTAATTTAAAAAAAAAAATTAAATTGACCATTGATGTTCAGATGGTGCAATGGATATGAGTTCAGAACAAGAAATTGGAAAGTGAAGTTTGAATTCCAGTTGAATTTGTTGCATTCACTTATGTACAAATACCCTTGGAAAAGGTATTAATCCATCACTTCTTTCTTCAGGAATGGGTTCTATAGCCTTGGCTGGCAACCAGTCTACTGCAAAAAGTAATGGCAACCTGTTGGAGGAAAATCTTCTGCCCAGTCAGTCATGTCTCTTTCAAGACCTGATCATCCAAGCATGTATCATGTATGACATTTAACTTATGTTCAGTATAACATGTGAAATAAATATAAAACTGAATCCTTATTTTGTGTGCATCTGCAAAAATATGGCTCTAGATGATCATGGTAATATTAGCCATTTCCCTAGAAGAAAACATTTAGCATTTACTGGCCAAACAGGCAGTATGGCTTCATTTGAAATTCATAAAATCTTTTTCTTAAAACACTTTTTCAGGAAAATAGGTTTCTAAAGTCCAGTAGCTGTTATTGCTCTTTCTAGTATTGATGGGGTTTCCTTCTTAAATGTTTATTTAAAACATTATTTTCTTTTAATATGTGATATCCATTTTGGTCATAGATAGTCCTCAAGTGATCTGGTTTTTGTAGCACCAGTCTGCAATATTCAAAGAAGCTAAGATCCACAAGCTTCACTCACTGAGAGACATTTTTAACATCTTACATTTTATTTTCTTAGAAATAAGTTGTATACAGTTGACAATTGATATATTTCTGAACAGGTTGGGTACAATGCGTGTCATCTATATGAAAGTCTTGATCTGATGAGCCTCTTTTTTGAAAGTATCTTTAGTGAAACGTTTTCTATGTTCAATTTCTTTATCACCTCTACTAAATTTGTTATAATAGATCCATACACTGGGGGAATTTAAGTGTTTAGTATTTACTAAGTGTTTGGTATTTTCTAATTCCACATCCTGAATTTTTATGAAAGATTCCAGATATGTGAGTGTATCCTAGTTCTATGCTATTTTCATAAGAAAATTATGGTTTCTTTAATTCAAAATAAAAATTCAGAGTTTCTTATTTGTCTTTCAATGTTTTGTTCCTGTTTGATTTTTGTCTTTCATTCACAGGTATATTTTTATAAACAGGTACAAAAGCAAAGTCTAAACTTACATTCAATTTAAAAACTAAATTGAACATCAAAACTTATAAATCTGGATACAAAATTGGGATTCTATTTAACATTATATATATATATACTGTAAACTGTTCCCTCACTTTAGAACCATTGCACTCAATTTCAGCATGTGTAAGTGGTATAATGGATTACAGCTCAGAATGAGAAATCAGAGAGCCAAGTTTTCTTTCCATTCAAGTTTGTTAAATTTACTAACACACAAATATCCTGGAGAAAGGTATGAATCCATCTTTTTGTCCTACCAGCTATGGGTTAAATAGCAAGATTTGTATCTAGACAAATCATTGTTATCTCAAAAAAGAATTTCACTCAAAAAAAAAAAAAAAGAATTATGCTTTTCTTACATTCCAAAATATTTTTCAACTTTAAATAATCCACAATTGATATATGAAAAGCAGTAAATATTGCTTGAACTAATATCAGAATCAAAACAATAAAAATGTTAACTAAATCAATGGCTAAAGCATTGATAAAATTTATATAATATCAAGATGAAAAATAATTAATTTTAAAGTGCAGGATGTTGTGCTAATCAAATGTATGTTTTGATGATCTGTTTCATTTGGATTTATAAATAAAAAACTATCTTGCATTTTACATAATAAAACCTAATCCCTAAAACTATTTATTAATAAGATTAGACTTTAGAAGCAGTAATTTAAATGTTTATATATTTCATACACTGAAACAAAAATAAAAATATCACAAACATTATGATGGAATCAGCTGAAGTGGCATACACTTTTTAAGAAATAGTTTTCTTTTATCTAATAAAAGCAAGCAATATAATCTAACATCAGAAATACTTGACTTTTTGTGATATTTCAAGTTAATAATGGAATCTATTTTTTATTCATAAAAAACCTAGAATAATGCTCAAAATATGAATTTCCTTCTCTACATCTTCTTTACAGATTTGACATATAGAGATTACATAACAAGGGTTTAATTTTATTTATTTAACATTATTATTTTTTAATGGATACTTTTATTTGAGGGGATAGACTGCATATACACATATATATATATTGTCATCCACAGACAGATCAGTTTATTTGAGGGGATAGACTGTATATACACATATATATATATTGTCATCCACAGACAGATCTGTTTATTTGAGGGGATAGACTGTATATACACATATATATATATTGTCATCCACAGACAGATCTGTTTATTTGAGGGGATAGACTGTATATACACATATATATATATTGTCATCTACAGACAGATCTGTTTATTTGAGGGGATAGACTGTATATACACATATATATATATTGTCATCCACAGGCAGATCTGTTTATTTGAGGGGATAGACTGTATATACACATATATATATATTGTCATCTACAGACAGATCTGTTTATTTGAGGGGATAGACTGTATATACACATATATATATATTGTCATCCACAGACAGATCTGTTTATTTGAGGGGATAGACTGTATATACACATATATATATATTGTCATCTGCAGACAGATCTGTTTATTTGAGGGGATAGACTGTATATACACATATATATATATTGTCATCCACAGACAGATCTGTTTATTTGAGGGGATAGACTGTATATACACATATATATATATTGTCATCCGCAGACAGATCCGTTTCGTTGTACCACAGCAATATTAGTACGGTTAGACTCCAATTGCTTTTTTACCCAGGATTGAAACCCGACCGAAATGGCGTCAATCGGCGACTCTACCCCTGGGCTATGAGCGTTCGGTGGAAGTAGGCAGACTTTTTAGTGCATATCATTATACGCGCTATATATATATAATTAGACAGTACAATTTCATATCCACTGACTTTTATTATTTGAGAAATCTTATTTGGAAAATATCTATCTTCTGACAGGAATCAAACCTGCATATTCCCAATACCAGAGAGATACCGTCTTTACATTGGATGTGTCTTACCACTAGACTATGAAAGATAATTTTAAAATAAGGTTTTTTGAATGATATTATAATGTACTGTTTAACTATATATATATATATATATATATATATATATATAAACAGTCTATCCATTTAAATACAATTAACCATTTAAAAATAATAATGTTAAAACAAACAAAATTCAAAATATATCAGCTAAATGCCAGTTTCATAAATGTCTGTATAATTCTGTAATATTGTCTTTGGTTGAGTCTGTTTACATTTTATACAATCTGAGCAGATGTTTATCATTCGATAAAAAAAAAAATCAAGAGAATATCAATTTAAAGGTTAAATTGAATCTTGTCTGCCATAAAAACTTTCATAGTCTTGTGGTAAGACACATCTGATCTAAAGATGGTATCTCCCTGGTGTTGGGAGTATGCAGGAAGAAAGATATTTTCAAAAAGTATTTGTTGAATGATGAAAGCTGGTGGATATTAAAATGTACTATATATATATATATATATATATATATATATATATATATATGTGTCTGTGTGTGTGTGTAAACAGATTATTCACTCAAATATGAGTATCCATTAAAAAATAATAAAATTAAAACAAACAAAATTCAAAATATGTCAGCTAAATGCCAGTTTTGGAAATTTTTGTATAATTCCATAATAACAAGGCTTAATTATGTGTTTAATGTTTTAGAAGAATTATCAGATATTTTTTACTTAAGATTTGGTTAATAGAAATAACAGAAGACTTGTGTCAAAAATCATTTTTCTGGTGTGGTTTTGTTTGCTTTGTTGATGTTGATTTCTTTTGAGAAAAATAAACTTTTAAAGTCAGATTAATTAATTTGTTTTTATGACAATTTTCTCTTTCTTGAATTTAAAAATATATGTCAATTAACATACTATTATGGATATATTTACTTACAGTATGATGAACAACTCTTGAACAGCATAATAAAACTAGATATTATAAGCTGGAATTTACATGGTATATTCATCATATCAATATATTTTGCAAATTTTACCAACAACAGTTGGTTAAATACCAATTTGACTGTGAAAACATTGACTTGCATAATAAAATTTGACATCAGTTATGTTCCTGTAGAAAAAGAAGGCAACAATCTTGAATCGTATTAAATAGTTGAAGCATGACTTAACCCTCTAGGGCCATTCGTATCATATTTGATACAGTATTTCCCTATAAGGAAACATTTGGTATTTACCTATAAGGAAACATTTGGTATTCATTGACTGAGCAGTCAGTACTGCTTTCATTTGAAATTTATGTAATATTTCTCTTAAAAAATTTTTCAGGAATATATTTCTTTCAAGGCTTGTTTTCATACTGTATCAAATATGATACAAATGGCCCTAGAGGGTTAAGGCTTCTACTGGGCATAAAGTGGGGGATCAGTTCTATATTGTTATGAAGTAATAAACAGATCCCCCACTAATTGCTACTTAACCCTCTAGGGCCATTCGTATCAAATATGATACGAATGGCCCTAGAGGGTTAAGCAAGAATCAAAGAAGAACTACAACAAACAAATTATGCAAGATTATGAACAACTACTAAAAAAAGAAAAGACTATAAAATTTCAAAATTAATTATTTTTAATTTATGAAGGAACCTCACTGTGAAATCCTGACCTGGTTTCTCAGCTTCCGTCATTTTGTCACTATCATAACATAGCTTAAAATGCTATTTCTATGGATATTTTCATAGTAACTGTTCTGATGAATTTCCTCTATGATACCTAGACTTTATGAATTTAAGCACAGTACAAGATTGGCTGCAAGGTTACATAATTTTGCAGCTGAAATGGTGAGATGTAACCAAAGAAGTTCTATGCTAATTGTTTCTTCTATTGCACGTCTCATTTCTGGTAATCTCTTCTGGCATCTTGCTTCCCTGTCAATTTTAATCTTCAAAAATTTAAATACAATGTCAAACATTATCTTCTCTTTTCTCAATTTTTATTCTTTTATTGTTTTCTCTCCTTAATAATGTTTTTTATTTTCTATTCTCTCATATAGTCACCCCTTACATATTAGTAGCTTTATTGCCTTGCAATAAAAAATGCTACTCATAGAAAATCAAAATAAGTAATGTATATGCAGAAGTTTTGTTGATGGAAACCAAAAAAGTAGTGTTAGTAAAAAACTAAACATATTAATAGTATATTATTCACTATTTCTTTTTGTTTTTATTAAGTAATTAGATTGTTGTATCTGATTGATGTTTGATCGAGCTTAATGATATCCAACAAAAACCAGACAGATAAACAAACACTTTCCTAGTGTTTCTGAATGTACAATGTGGCAAAAATGACAATGTTTTCAGAATAAAATATAGCATTGTATCAACTAAGAAGGACTCTTTTTACTCATGGCTTTTCCATTCATTTGCCAACATTTGACAATTTCTGCCAGTGTAGATAATTCAGGGAGTTTTTGTTCCCAGTCATATGCTGTATCTACATAATGATATAATCAATAAATACATTTGCAAATGTCATAGAATGCAGAGTTGTGTGAATTAGGTGTACATGTAAGTAGATTCAGTTCATTCATTCATGTATACACTACATGATGTAAAAAGATAAAAATCAAGCAAAGTTATGGCTGACAGCAGGAAACGTCTGACAGTCAATACAGTCACAATTGCTTCTGCTTTCTGATGAACATTCATAAAAAAGGAGAAAAGAAGTTGCTGACTCATAAATTACAATAACTTTGTTCCTTTCTTATGACAAGGATGAAACTTTATTAACATTAAAGAAAAATCATTCATGTTAACATTTTCTGATAATAAAAAATAATTGCTGAACAACTCATAGCAAGTATATGAGTCACAACTTTTTGACAGCTTTATTTTATTCTAATGATTTTTTAATAATTCTACCTTTCCTCATATATTTTTTACCTTTAATTAGCTGTTCATAAATATATACCATATTTGACAGCATAAAAGACACTTGCACATATTAAATACACTCGCCACAGTTTCATAAGGGTCCATTCGGAGATCAAGGAAAGACTAATTTCTGCTGACAAAGATGAAACTCTGTTAACATTAAAGAAAATAATTCACATTAACATTACCTGATATTAAAAAAAATCACTGAAAAACTTATAGCAAGTACATATGTATATATATATATATGTGTGTGTGTGTGCATGAATAAGAATTTTTTGTCATTTTCATTTTTATTCTAAAATTTTTTTAATAATTTTACCTTTAATCATATATGTTTTTTTTTAACCTGTAATTAGCTGTTCATAAATATGTACCATAAAAAGAAACTTCTTTGTATTAGATACACCCACTCTGATTACAAAAGGGTCTCTTCGGAGATGAAGAAGAAACTTGAAGCAACAGAAATGTGCTTCTTCAGAAGGATGCTGAGAATACCATGGACAAAACATGCGATAAATGATGAAGTTCTAGACAAAATGGTAACAAAAGAATACTTATACTTAACATCAGAAACAGAGAGATTAAATTTCTAGGAAAAAGGTCTTGAAAGATTTGATACACACAGGCAAGAAGAGAACATTGAATAACCTACCTAGCAAGCTTGTGTAAATGGATGGCAGATCAGTGTTTAAAAGAGATGACAACAAGACAAAATTTACTAAGATCTATGAAAGACAGGTAATTGAAGGGACACAGCAAATAGAAAAAAAATATCAAGTTGAAAACTGATGATATTAAGAAGATCATTGATGAATACAAGTAAAAAATGTTGGCCCAATGATAGAGCTGTAGCAAAAACATTCATTTTTTAAATACCATGTCGATTCAGATGCTTCCACAGATATTTTTATTTATTGTCAAATCCCCATCACAACCAGTCTACCACAGAAAGTAATAGCAACCTACTGCTGGAAAATTTTCTGCCCAGTCAGTCATGTCTCTTTTGAGACATGATTGCTCAAGTGTGTATCACATATGGTGATTTACTGACTGACTGAGTTTGGTGATCAAATAACCTCTCATTAAAACTCATTAGTCTTACATCTATTTTTCTTTTTGTTTGTATATATTTACATATAATTTAAGATATTCATCATTTGAAACTCAAACTAAATAATATTAATCACTTCACAAATTATTTTAACCCCAAACTTCTGTAAACTTGTTAATTACTCTCAGAGCATTGGCCATTTAATAATAAAAATTAAAAGAATGAAACACAATTCAAAGGGTAAAAATCTTAAGAGAAAAATATTTCTTCTCTATTTACTACGATATTGTTCTATTTTGATGTAATTCTTAGTAATTTAATAAGTGCTTCAACATGTGATTTTCATTCTGAAAATTTTGATTTGCACCAATTGAGCCATTTGATAGTGTGGTTTCATGGTGTTGATTCAATACAGATTTTATCAGTATTTATTAAACTAATTAAATACTAGTATCCCATCATATTTAAGGAGTGCTTTGTGAGGAACAAACCTAAGAAGCCAATTTATATATATATAATATATATATATATATATATATATATATATATATATATATGGTAGTGTAACAGTGGCACATGGATTCATCTCTTATCTCTCCAGCTAGAGATTAAATAGTAATTCATATTGACTTAGATGTCAATCAGCCTAAGAGAAGGAAAAATCTAAATTCAAAACTGCAGAGAAAGCAACAAGCAACCACTTCACTATTTTTCTCAAGAATTTATGACAATTTACCAATAATAATAAGAAGAGAAATCTGTGGAAAGCCATAATGTAGGCTTAACTATTATCTTTCCTTCCATATTTGATTGATGTTTTTTATGGATTATCAACCTTAAGGTTATTAAAAGCTAGAAAATATTCTGGATTATAAAAATTTTTATTTTCTTAGATTTATTCCGACAAGTCCTACTAAAGGGTGGATTCATATGTTTCATAACTACATTTGTGCATAAGTGAATATAATGAACTCAATTGGAAAGGGAACTCAGCTCTTTGATTTCCGATTCTGAGCTGTTACCATTACAACATCTGCACATCAATGCTTACAGCACCTAGTATTCCCAATTAATCACCCATCTAGGTACTGACCAAGTTTGATGTTGCTTAACTTCAGTGATCAGATGAGAAATGGTGTTTCAATGAAATATAGGCATAAATCCTGCCTTTTCTTATGTTCATATGACTCCATGAAGTAATCAATGTAATAAGTGGGGTTTGGGTCCTGTATTACAGAATCTGAGTAGAGTATCAAGAGAAATTTGCTGGAAATAAAGAAGAGAGTACTGGATTGTCTTCAATCTAGCAGTGAATACTGAAAAATCTCATCAAAGATGAAAGAGAGACTTGAAGCAACCAAAATGTGGTTCTACAGAAAATACTGAGAATGCCATGGACCTAACATGTGAGCAACAATGTGGTTTTGAAGAGGATTGAAACAAAAACGAAACTAATAATTAACATCAGGCAAAAAACAGTTGAAGTTCCTGGGACATGTCATGAGGAAGGAGGGCTTGAATTATGTGGTACTCACAGATTAGACAGAAGGAAAGTGAGACAGGGGAAAGCAATGTGTAACATATTTGATGTGCTTGAGCAAATGGATGGCAGAGCAAGGCTTAAGAGAGGTAACAGGAGAATGCCTGTTAAGAACTACTAGAGATAGAGAAGGCCATGATTGCCGACGTCCTGAAGGAACATGCCACATAGAAGAAGAAAAATTAGGTGAATATTAGTAAAAAAAATGAAGAGTGTCAGATGCTGAATGTTGCTTTTTACTTTTCTTCTTGATTAACTTGATGATGAGTTGACTTGGTTTAAAGACTTTTAAAAGTTTGAAATCTCACCCACTTTTACTTGAGAATTAAATGAGAGAAAAGAACAGATATTCTATTTTCCTGGGTTGCTTTTGGCAATTTCTGATCAATTTGAAAGAGAAGCACTTAAAGATAGAAGACCAGTAACTTGTAAGCTTTGTGAGAAGCTAAAAAAAAAATGCTGTCATGAATTTCTTTAAGATGTAGTAATTTTTTGAAAAATCATTAGTCAATTCTTAAAGCCGTATATACATCTTTCTTATTTTCTACTCTTCACTTGATTATTATTGATGCTTGTTTGCTGCTAAACTAATAGTACAAGCATCTAGAGTCCTCACAATTTTAAAAATAATATCAGCTAAATTTTACTTAATAATAATTTTACTTCTCCAAAATCATATTGGAAAATATATTCACATATTTTTTAAAGCTTGAGAATATTTTATTTACCAAACCAGAAGCAGTAAAATTTCTGTGAAAATTGTAGGTGAAAATTACTTAAAGTGATACTGTCTCATAGCATTTTTCTTCCACTATTTGGTTTAAGTAAGAAAGAAAAGAGTTTTTGAACTGAAGGGACTGAGTATAAACTTCAAGATAACTGAATGTATGGTCATCAGCAAAAAGAAGAACCTAAAATGCCAACTCAGAAAAACTAAAATAAAACAAGTAAAGAAATTTAAATACTTAGAAGTTTTCTGACAGAGGATGGAAAGTGTGATGCTGAGATCCAAAGAGGCATTGGCATGGCCAAGGACACATTTCAAAAGCTAACCAGAATACTGAGAGACAGAAAAACCTTGGAAACAAAGAAATTAGTACTGGATTGCTATGTGATATCTGTCCTACTGTATAGCAGTGAATGTTGAATGATCTCTTCTAGGATAAAGAAGAGGCCCAAGGTAGCAGAAATGTGGTTCTACAGAAGGATGTTGAGGATACCATGGACAGAACACGTGGGCACCGATTAGGTGTTGGAGAGGATGTAAATAAGAAAAACTTAACATTAGGTCAGAAAGAGACAGCTGATGATCCTAGAGCATGTAATAAGGAAGGTGGGCCTGGAGAATCTAATACTCACAGGATGAATAGAAGGAAAGAGAGACAGGGGAAGGCAGCATGAAACATATTTGATAGGCTTTAGTAAATGGATAGTAGAGTGGGATTTGGGAGAGATACCAAGAGGAAAAATATTGAGAGCGACAAGAGGCATGGCCAAGTGGAAGTTCATGATTGCCTACATCCTGAAGAGACACAACCCATGAAGAAGAAGAATGTAATATCCATCCTTCTATATGACAGTAAATGCTGGATAATCTCCTCACAGATGAAGAAGAGAGATGAGGCAACAGAGAAGTGATTCAACACATAAATATTGAGAATACCAAGGATGGAACATATGAGCAGCTAGAAAGTTTCAGGAAAAATAGAAACAAAATGAACACTTATAGTTACAATCAGAAAGAAAAAAGTAAAATTTCTTGGATACATAATGAAGAAAGAGAGGACTTAGAGAATTTGACACTTGCAGGATATATTAAAAACAAGAAACAAGAGGTGCAGAAGAAAGTATTGAGTAACTTATTAATGACCTTTGATAAATGGATGGTAGATTAGAGACTGAGAAGGATAATACTACAAACATTGTTTAGAATTTTGTGAAAAATTGTGATAAGCTAATCACTCATGTCCCAAAGGGACAAAGCACATAAAAAATAATGTACTCTACTTTGAATATTGGACAATCAACACACTAGGAAAAATGAAAAAGCAAAGTGTTAGACAAACTAGACTTGTTTAAGAAGGATGTTAAAATAATCCAGGACTTATACTGGGAGCAAACCACCTTCATACAGATAGAACATGAATTAAATAGGCACACAAAAATAGAAAGGGGCATAAAACAAAGATGTGTCTCACTAGATTTATTTAATAGCAAGTAAGGCTATTTTAATGGAGCTTGAGACTCTACCAGAATTTATTATTGGTGGGCATAATTTTAACAATATAAGATATGTAGATGATGCTGGGCTGATGATAGACAAAGAAAGAAAACTACATGACTGTCTTGACATGATAATGAAGAAAATCTAGAAAAAGAATTCAACATCAACTGTAAGAAAACAGAAAGTATGGTTGTCAGTAAGAGAAAAACCACAAGATATGAACTATGAATTGTAGATGTCATCATCAAATAAATCCAAAGAAGAGTTTGCAATCTTGCATCTTGGCTTCAGTCATTTTCTCACCAACATGATGTGGCTTCCCTCTGTTTTTTTCTACAAATATTTCCATGGCAACTGCTCTGATGAGCTTTTTGTCTGGTTGCCCAATCACATAAATCTACATGTGCAACTAGATTGGCATCTCGGTTTCATACCCTTACTGTTGAAATAGTTAAATGTACCTATCGCTTTTATTCCTCAGTTGCTTTTCTTGCACTTCATGCTTGGGGAAACTCCCTATCCTTTATTTGCTTCCCTGATAGCTACAACCTCCAAAAGTATAAATTATCTCCCTGAATTCCATCTATCTTTTATCTTTCCTTCAATACCCCATATATACTTCTCTCTTTCTCTCTGTAACCCCCTGTACACTGCAAGTCTTGCTTGGGGTGATATGATTAAAAAAATAAATACGGAAGTTTAATATCTTAACAGAGGACTGAAAATGTGACACCAAAACCTGAAGGTGTATTAGAATGCCAAAAAGATGCCTTTCAAAAGCTAAGCAAAAGCATGAAAAACGGGAAAATATGGCACTCATGAAAGAAATTGTGGGCAAGAGATGCAGAGGAAGGTAGCTTGTGAATGGATAACAGAAAGGGTGGGGGGTAAATGTTTGATAAGAGGACAAATGTACTAAGGAATAAGAGTTTAGGGAGAGCCCACATCCTGAAAGAAAGAAATGAACAGGATAGAAGATAGTTTGTTGATTTCTTAAAATAAACTGCCCAGTTCCAACTTTCTAGTCTTGATAGAGTTCAGAAGCGTCCATGTAAAGTGCTAATATCCTTTATTTTGCTAAGTTTAACCTTCATGGCTAGGACCTGCAATGCTGCATTCATGGTAGGAAAGCACCCACATTCTCTTTATATTTCATTAGTGAGGAGGAAGTTCCACTTAAACAGCTTTTTCTTACAAACCACTTCTCTGTGGAACTGATTTCCAAGTGGATGCTTCCCTGATCACTACAATCTTAACATGTTCAAGTTTAGTCTGTTCTGTATGAACTGCCACTGAGCATAACTCTCTCCCTCAAGTAGCACATGGGCCTTGTAAAGACAAAGAACATTTGTGAGTAAAATCATAAGAAAAATTAAAGTAAAAGTATTCATAATGATAATTAGAAGAGAGCTTAAACTATTAGTTAAATGCTGGTTAATTTGATTTCACTTCATATTAAATCTACAAACATACAATTTTTTATTCTATCTTGACACACTCAGCTAAAGCAAGATACATGCTTGACCATTTGTGTCAAACCAAATCTTTCATAATCTGGAAAAAAAGAAAACTAAGCTTCTGAATCATTATTGTATTTATTACAGTGGCTTTCATTTCTTGAGAAAATCAGCTTGAATTTTTGATTGCTTCTTCACCAATATCAACATTTCAAACATCATATTTTCCTTCCTACATCATTATCTTTAATCTTACAAGTTGTTCAAGCCTCTTTGCAGAGTAAAGATATCATACATCAAACAAAAATTAACTTGATAAGATTTTACAAATATTTGCTTCTCTTAACAATGACAGAGAAAGGAATGAAACAAGATTACAGATGTCATTGAGATGTGACTAACATTATCAATTCTGTTTTCTCTTTCTGATTGCCTTCATCCTGTCAGTTGAGTGTCATCTCTCTTCAATTGTGTATCAAAAGTGATTTTTTTTTCCTCAGGAAAAATCCATGTGTAGAGTCCAAAAACTTGTCATGGGTCTATAGGATCTGATGTGAATTGAATTCCAATTGCACAAGATACAGCTGATGTTGAACCTGAACCTTGATCTTTTTGAGAAAAGCAAATTCTAAAAGCCAATTGCATTCAAGGTCATTCACTGAAAGAAGGCCAGCAATAACTCTTTGTTTTAAATCTTGACAGACCCTTGCAGCATGGTTCCACATGCCAATCATTTTCTGCAAGTTTGCATAACCTGAAACAAATTGCTCTTATAGTGACTTCCCTCTTGTCAAAAACTGGTACCATCAAGTGCAAAAAATAGTTATAGAATAAAAACAAAAGTTTAAAATGAAAATCTTGAATAATATTTTCACTCGATTTTGATCTGAGAAAAAATTCTGTCTTTTAATAAATTTTAACTATTAAAAAAAGACTATATATTGAGTTTCCCTCATTCCTTTTTTTATAGCTGTAGATTCTCTAGGACTTCAACCTCACCGTGCTAGTTGTTGCTACTATGCCTTTATGTGACATATTGGCATTTTTCAGGTTGGAGTCATCTGTTTCACACCCAATTAGTTATGTCTGCCCAGTCATGTACATTTTAGAAAATAAATAAGATTCTAGAATCAAATTATGCCAATTTATAATTAAAAGTTGTGGTGAAATCATAAGTTATTTTTGTAAGGTTTAAAGATCACAATTTCTTTCCAATGATAATCAGTTCCTAATCAATTTGGAAGCATAAAAGTAATGAAGTTAGAAATTCTATATGTAAGACTAGTCAGTGTTGCCAACTATGTTAGAGGTTCTATTCCTAACTAACTTCATATATGTCTAATAAAAAATTAAAAAAAGAACAATAAAAATAGGCGTAATATTAAAACTGGGCAGTTTTTTTTATTTTTAACAAAGAGTCAAAGTTTGTTCTTTTTAATCATTTTACCATAGGCAAGGCAGGACCACCACTAGTGCACAGGGCATTACAGTGAGAGAAAAGACTGGGTATTGAAAAAAGGATAAAATATTAATTAAATTCAAGAAGATAGAAGAGGGAAATTGATGTTGCATTTAAGTCTTTGGAGATTGTAGCTATCAGGAAAACAAGTAAACAGAAGGGAGTTCCACAGGTAGGAAGTGAGATAAAAAAACTGTTGGTATAGAAGTGGTGGTTACATTTAACTATTTCAATGGTAAAAGGGTGAGACCTATTAGATTAATTTGCTTCTTTATCAAAATAATCAATTTAATCTTTAAAAGTATAGAGAAAAGATCTTATTCACCTTAGAAAAGTAAAATGCAGTATTTGATAAGTTTCAATGTTTTAGTAAGTTTCCAGAATAAGGGCTTAGAAAATCTGATACTGACAGGACAGATTAAAGGCAAGAGAGCCAGAGGAAAACAATGCATGACATACTTAAGTAAATGGATGGCAAAACATAGGTTAGGAGAAATAACAAAAAAAAAAAATATATATTAAGAGCTACAAAGGACAGGAAATTGTGAGAAGCCATGATCACCTACGCCCTGAGGGGACATGGCACGTAAAGAAGAAGAATTTAACTTACATCCTCTCTCTCATGCTTTTTTTCTCCGTCCACTCCACTCTCATCAGTATTCTCTTCCTTCTCCTACTCTCTTCCTGACACCCCCTGCAACTGTGCACTCCTCCTATGTAACTACCTGAACAACAGTGGCAGTAAAAAGCCTTGCTTGGGGTGACACAATTATAAAAAGAAGAAAAAATATTATTTTTACACTATTTACAGTATTTGAACTATTGTCTTCATCACTGTTGCCATTTGTATGAAGTTTCGACCATTGTATGCTCTGGCCTTCTTCAGGTGCTAGGAATTTCAAATTAAACCCTTTATTACAATCACTGGGGTATATCATTCTCATTCCTTGCATAAAGCCTCTTTTGGTAGTCATGAGTTACCTCTCTCTAACCAGACTCTCTAAGTTACTTGTTCACCACTGCTGTCACCTGGCATTGAACTCACAATTCTTTGGGTCAAATCACTGAAACTAACCAACGTCTATATCCACTTAAGGACACATGGCACAGAGGATATAGATGTTGGTTAGTCAAAAGTTAGACAAAAGAGGCTCCAAAATGTCAATAGTGTAAATACTACATCATCTCAGAAATATAGACAAATACTAGATTATTTATAATTCGAACTTCTGGATATGTGCAATCTGAGAAATTAATTCAAGGTAACAATTGTTAAAACAAAAAGATTCTCTGATATGAGACTAGAAGCAATAGCAGAAAGATGAGAATAACATGAACCAAACATGTAAGCAACAACAAAATTTTAAAGAAAATAGAAACAAAGATGACACTTATACTTAACATCAGGAAGAGGCAGTTGAAATTTCTAGGGCACATCATGAAGAAAGAGGGTTTGGAAAATATGATGCACACAGGACATACTGAAGATAAGAGGGATAGAGAAAAAGAATGCATAACCTACTTTAGTGAGCTTTAGTAAATGGATGGCAGAACAAGGATTAGGAGAGATAACAGAAGGACAACACTTATTAAAAGCTACAAATGATAGGAAATTAGGGAAAGCAACATCATAAAGAGACATGGAATAAGAAGAAATACAAGTACAAATACTGTATTTTCTGGCTTAAAAGATGTTGCAGCTTGTAAAATGAACCTTAATATTGGAAAGAAATTTCTAAGAAAAAAAAGTCATTCTCATACAAAAACACATTCACCATGCGTCACTCACATACTGATGCCATATATTGTTTACATTAATCACTCGTCCGACTTTGTTTGTATGGCAATGACATACTAGTTGGTGGTTAGTAAATATACTATACATCTTTTATTGTCCAAGGGTGGTTTTGTTGTCATAAAAATGAATTAAACATTTTAAAAATATGCATGTAGAAATATAAAACAATCAAAGAAATTCTATTTATCCTCAAATCCAAAAAATCTTGTCACTGCTGGATTCATGTAAAAGCTCTAAACTATCATTTGCAGTTAGTCATGTACAATAAATGATCCTCACTACCATCGATGTCATTACTCATACCACACTTTTTGAAAGACTTTACAACACTTTTAGTATTAATAGCATTCTAAGATTTCAACACCCATTCACACACTTGAGCTATTGATAGGTGTTTTCATCCTTCCACACGGTGTCATTTCATGTCTTCCCTTTGCCATCCATTAAGACCATTCTTCACGCATGTTATTCTTAAATGGTTTGTTGATGCTGCCATTTAGTGGTTACAGCTGGGAAGTAAGGCCACCAGGAAATGCAGCTAATGTTGTGTTCATTTCTCTTGCTAGTTATTTTAGTGTTGTCTGTCATATGTGCACTGAACTGATCCCATATGAGCAATGCATTTTCTCTTGGGGCAATGTTTTCCTTTTGAAAATCAACAATGGTGGTAGTTTAGTGCCATCAGTGCAACAAGCTAAAACTGCTGTGTAATGAGTCTTTTCATGACTCGTATTTTTAATAGTCACTTTTTTGGTACATTTCACAACTTTTTTGTTTTTATAAGAATGTATGCCAAATGTTCATGAAATTTCACCCATATTCTTGATCTGGTTAAGTTTGAACAAGTTCTTTTTTCTAGAATTAATGATAAATTGATGGAAAGTTAGTAATTTCTGTTCATAGTTACCAGGCATTTTTTGAGATATTTAGTTCTTGTTAGTAAGCATAATTTGTCTTACTTCATCAAGTGAAAAAACTAAGATGTAGTTCCTTGGAAGTCGTCTTTGTTATGAGCTTTCTTGCTTCCAAGATTATCATTTTTGTACTAATTGCAAACCCCAAGTTTCTATGTTTTATTATCCATGTACACAAATCTCTCTCTGTGGCCATTTTACTGGTACTTGACATAAATTGTACTTGTTCTTGTTTCCAACTTCACTCGATTCTTCTTCTTGTTTCCTCCACTGCTGAATCATTTTTGGTGGTGGTCCAAAATGTCTTTCTGCTGCTCTGATACCATATTCTTTGGCTTATTGCACAGCTTCTAGCTTGTATGCAACAGTACAAGTAAATCATTTTGATGAACTTGTCATGGATGATAATTTCCAGGATGAAAAGGCTTGTAATACATGTGACAGCCTGGCGGTAACTGATGCATTTGTCTTGGAAGATACACACATATTTTTCAGCATAGTTTTTAGAAAAAATGTGCATCTTGTAAGCTAGAAAATATGATATATAATTACACAGTAGACTTACACAGTAAATTCTAGGGATCATTTGTGGTTTTTGAGACATATGAATTATTATGGAACTGTTATAGAACTCTTCAGTCAGTGAAGTGTCATACATGTTTCACGCTTGGATGATCATGTCTCGAAAAAGACATGACTGACTGGGCAGAAGATTATCTCGCAGTAGGTTGCCATTGCTTTCTGCAGTAGACTGATTGCCAGCCAAGGCTATAAAACCCAATCTGTCCTGTTATTTAACCCATAACTGGAAGACGGATGAATACCTTTCCCAAGGATATTTGTACGTAAGTGAATGCAATGAATTCAACTGGAATTCGAACTCGGCTATTTGATTTCTCATTCCAAGCTGATATTCACTGCACCACAACGCACATCCTTGAACTATTATGGAACTATAGAACAATTATGGAACTGTTATGCTAAAAACTGATATTTATTACCTGGCATATGTTACTAAAAGCAGGTAATGATCAATAAAGGAACTATATTAAAATACCTTCTAAAGAACAATTTCTTAATACTTTTCATATTTAATTTGTTTTAATATTTGAGAACTTACATTAAAAAGTAGAAAAGTTTTGTCTTGGGCATTTTCTGTAAGCATTTGTGTGTCAGAGATAAAAAGCTGGTAAAATATTGCAAAAAAAAAGTGTGAATTTGGCTGAATATATCAATCCACTTGCTTTTTTGGCCCTTTTTTCTAGGTCATTTTTTTAAAGAAAATAACTAGTTAAACTTGCCTGTCGTTAATGACAATCACTTTCAAAAATATTCTAGTAACTTTCCTATCAAACAGAGGTTGAAAAATCACCTATTTACAATTGAAAATAAATAATTAAACCTGTGAGTTTTGATTAACTTCAAATAATTATAACTTGACAAATATTTGAAGTTAAGTCCAGTTTTGAAATCAGAAGACCGTCTACTTTCAGATTAGATATAACATACATCACTTGTTCATAATTTGACAAATACTTGGAGTCAGACCAGTTCTTAAATCCTGAGACTATCTTCAGACTAGATATAGCAAAAATGTTGAAAATGTTTCAACAATGCCAAATGTTTGTTTGCAAGTCCCCTGTGGATTGATCCACTGTCAATAGTTGTGAATTCCTTTTACATTTGTTTTTAAGTTTCTAGCATACAAAGTTTTACAAATTTATAAGTTATATTTAAGATACATTTATAAAATACATATAGTAGAGAAAGCCTAGACAGTTCAAAATGTGTTTCACATAATTTATGTAATAATTGTAAAAATATTTGAGAGTGCTTTTGCTAAGATGCTTTCTTACTTTAAACAGAATTTTCTTGTTTGATTTAAATAATCTCATCCCAAAGAACATTTTTTTCTTTGCGTGGAATAATATATAGTGAATATTTATTTTTTGTGTTCAGAAATTCATTCTGCAGCCTCACTAAGCAAAAATAATTTTCTAGGAGTCAGTGTAGAAAGAACATTTTATTGGAAAAATTATGCAATGAATTGTCAATTTTTCACATCATTTGAATTTTAAAAATATAGGAAAACTACATTTCAAATGTTAACATAACGATCAATTTGTTTGTTTTATATGGTTTATCAATATTTTGTGGGTAATTGAAAACCCATGTTTTTAGATTGTAAGAATATTTCTGGCAAATGGATTTTGCATTAACAATTTTGGGGAGAAAACAAGAACCTTCTGAATACAAGTCCTACTATTTAACTATTTAGTTAGAATAATGAAAGCATAATCTGAAACATATAATCTTAAAGTACATGATGAGAAGTTTGAAAAGTTATATGCAAAATTTTAAAATGGGGTAAGCTAATTTCATGTGTTTCATTAAAAATTTAATTTGGATTCACTATCTTTCTATGTGATTTTCCTTTTCATGATATGGGCAATCATATCCCTCCAGAAAGTTCTTTTGGTTTTTTCACTAATTTGTATTTCTTTATAGATCTTTTCTTTGTAAACATTGTTCTACTTGCCATTTGCTGAAACTTGTCAAGTAAGTTACTCACTGTTTTCTTTTTGATTTGATAGCATTGTAACTTATGAGTGCTAAATTTTGCAAACTTTTTCATTGTGTCTCAATATTTTCAGCTATCTATTTTGGGTTGTTAGCAGCATCTTCCATTTCCTTTAAAACTTCGTCCATTATTACAACTGCATTTACATTGCTTCAAGTCTATTGTTCATCCATGAGTAAATTGTTCAGTATTCACTGACATATAGGAGAGAAGACACTTCTTCTTTGTTTCTAATGAAATTTTCTGATCACTTAATACCTTGCTCAGTTTATAAAAAGCACCTTTTTACTATAACTATGCACCTTTAGATTTATGAATTACACTCTTCATTGGTTGTTATTATTGCTATCCAAATTGTTCAATTTCTGTGAATGTTTGATTTTCATTTCAGGAATAGGATGGAAAATATGATACAGAAATTTCACTGTCCAAAAGTTAAATAAAGTATGAAGAAACAGCAAAAATTTGTTAGAAACAAAGTTAAAAAATAAGTACTGAAATGCTATATAATATCAATTTTTCTATATGGCAGTGGACACTGGGCAATTTCTCACAGATAGAGAAGACAAGGTGGCAAAAGACATATGGTTATACAGAAGGATATTGAGAATTCTATTGTGAGCATGTGAGCAATGCAAAAGTTTTAAGGAAAATGGAAACTAAAAAGAATCTGTGTTAAGAATAAAAAGTAAACAGTTGAAATTTTTTGGACATATAATGAGTAAATAGAACTTGGATATACAGTAGTAGATGGTAAGAATGTCAGAGAGAAACAGTAAGCAAAACTACCTAATGCATTTATGTTAATAAAGAATGAGACTGGGAGTGATATTAAGGGGCAAAACATTGATTAGAGCTACAAAGAACAGGAAGTTACGGAGAGTTATGATCTGAAAAGACATGGTAAATAAAAGACAATGAAAAAATAAATAATTTGCAGCTTTGGTTGTCTTTTCAGCTCAGCTATGCACAAAAAATTATGCCATTGTTAAATGCAAAAGACTGGGTTCCCATGAGTTCTGGAAAATTTTTAATTCTTAATAAAATCAAGCATCAATGCCTACTATCATAAATGGCTCTGAGGTTTACTGCTGAAGTAGTGAAATGTAACCACTATGTTTACTCCAACTTCTTTCCTCCCACTTCCTACCTATGAAACTCTCTTCCATTTAATTACTTCCCTTACAACTACAACCTTCAAATATAATGTCATTTATAAGTCTACCATTCATCCATATTTTGAATTTGTTGCATTCACTTACATGCAAATACTCTTGGGAAAGGTATTAATCCACCTCTTTTTACTCCAGCTACAGATTAAATAGTGGTCAGATTGGGTTCTATGGCCTTAGTTTGCAAACAGTCTGTCTTGCCCAGAAGATAAAGGAGTTTGCATAGGGTCAACAGCCTTACCTGTAAAAAAGACAAGTTACAGAAGCATTGATGACCTCCTCGTTGATGGTCTATACTGTACTGGGAGTGATGGGTTTAATCATTCCTCTTGGGTACATAGACATTATTAATTTAAGCAAGAGTATAAGAATTTGTGGCAAGATCTCATCAATTTATAGTTGAAATAGCTAAATGTAATTGTAAGTTCTATACTAACTTTTTATATTCTTGCATTTCTCATTTGTGGAACTCTTTTCTGGCCTTTGTCTTTCCAGTCAACTTGGATCTTCAAAAATATTAATGAAATAGCAATCATTATATTCTGTATTCTTAATTCCTGTTCTCTTGTTCTTTCTCCTTAATAAATTTTTTTTTCTCAGATTCTCACACATTCTGTAATCTCTTGCATCTCAGTGGCTTTATTGCTTTGCTTGGGGTAAAATGATTAAAATAAAATGTATAGGAATTCACAGATAATTAAGAAAAAGCTGTGGAGAGTCTACATCCTGAAGGAATATGGCACAAAAAAAATCAGAAACTTATCAATCCCAAAATCTTTTAAGTTTGTCAGCATCTCTATTACAATTTTGTCTGCTGCTTTGGCTATTTTTTCCTCTTTATCTTGGCCAGCTTTAGCTTAACATCAGATTTTAATACTACAGTTTCTTTCACTTTTTATGAATTGTAGGTTTTTCTCCACTGTTAACATGGAAGAGCTCTCTGATATATTAATTCCATTTTTGTGATATTTTCCTTTACCATTATAATTGTTTGCTATTTAGATTTTCTACAACCATTTAAGGGGTACATTTTCTGTCCTGCTATTTCTTTTATCTTTTAAATGCTGGAAAAAAGTAAATGTTAAATTTATGCAGATGATGTGACATTTTCTATGGGATATTAAAATTGATAACAATCATATTTTCATATCTACCATAATTTCACTGGAGCATTAGCAAAAGAAACATGCACCCAAAAATATTTCTTGTTTTTTCAATTATAATTTAATAAGTCCTTTTTTTTATTTACATTTCATATAACTTAGTAATAATGAAAAAGATTAAAATAAGTAGGAATCAAAAGTTTACCAAAAATAAATATATAAGCTAGATTCAATTTTATTCAGAAATCAAGCTAGTATAGATTTTGGCATGGCATGGGTTTCTATGCTCAGTTAAGAAAGAGTTAGAGAGAACACCTTTTTGGGCATTCTATTACATTGTAAAATGGTAGTGAATGATGTGCTAGTAGCTCAGAGAAATCAGCAAGCCCTGTTCAAGTTTCAACTGTTAAATTCCCTTTCATACAAATACCCATAAGAAAGATACAAAACTGTCTCTTCTTTCTCTAGCTATGGCTTAAATAGCAGAGCAGATCATGTTATCTAGCTTTGATAAAGATTATGGCACAAATTTGAGGACTCTGGGTCATCATAAAAAAAGAATGGTTTTTTTAGACTACCTCAAATTAATGATCTGTTGGTATATTTGTTACATTTTCAGTTACCATCTTTTTTATTTTTTTAAATAAAATAAAAGAAGATTCTTCTCTTTCTTGATGAATTATATATGTGAAAAAAAAAAGGTGTCGACTAAATCAACATGACTGGTGTGGTTACAATATCAAGAATACTAAAAAGTTTAAATGAATAAAGATATAGGCAAAAAAAAAAGAATTTAAATAAAAATGAACTAAAGTACTTTATTGAAAAGATGAAGCATAGGTGCTTAGGGCTACATCAGGTACCTCCATTAAAAATCGCAAAAAGCAGCATTGTATGAATAAAAAGAGTACAAAGCTTAATAAAGCAAACTTTTTCTATCAAAATGTTTATAATATTATTAAAAGGAAAGACCAAAGTAATTGTTATTTATTTTTTAAAATTTTTGAATCCCTTCTAACATGTTCGAAATTTTGGCAGAAAAATTTGTTTTGATTTGAGTTAGCGTGGTAAAAAATATTACAACTGTTTACAATGGATCATGTCATTTTATGTAACTCACATTTTTTCAGTGACAAACATATTGATTTGGAAATTCTCACAAAAATCAAATAATTGTTGGATTTTAATGAAACTTTCAGTACTCATTCACAAATGAATTAAATTATTTTTGAAATTATTATTTTTTAAAAATCTTGGTAATAATATAACTTTCTTTTTAACTGTGTTACTCACCTCCATGTAAATCCATTACATTTTAATAAATTTTAATTGGCTGCAAATTATTTTTTTATTAGTTAAATGCAGAAGTTATTGAGGAATATAAATCATCTTTTTTTTTATTTTAAATTTTTTGGCATTATTCAAAATCTGCTCCAAAGAGTAAAATAAAAAATGCAATAAAACTCTTATATAATTTAATTTGATAAGCATTTAATTGCTGGAATAAATATTAATAATTAAGGCCATTATAGTCTGAAAAAAAAATTTTTTTTTGATTACTAATAAAATTTTTAAAATATTGTTTTCTTTTTTTTAATTCATAAAGTTTTAAAAATATTTTAAAAATCTTTTAAAGAAATGTTGCCCTTTTTTTTAGTTAAGAATTGATGATTATATTGCCTATCAAAAATTGAAAAACATAATAAAATAAAAATTGTTCACCAATTTTTTTTCAAAATAAGTAAAAACATTTTTTGTGTGTAAATAAATTTGTTCATTTTTATTAAGTACGGTCATAAAAAGTTTTCATAGGGGTCGTATTGATTTTAGAAGATAACAAGTCTTTTGGATTATTCCCCTTACATGAAAAATGACAGAAACCGCACTTTGATTCTGATTCAAGCCTATTCAAGGCGTTTATAAAATTCAACAGCCTGTTTTGCAAGTTATTCCTTAAACATTTAAAGCAACTTTTACATTTTAATTCCCAATTTTCTAAAAAACAAAATAAAAAAATAATTGTGAAATTCACAGTTTGTGGATGTACGTAAAAAGAATATGAAAAATAAATATTAAACATGAAAGTTAATAAATGCCATAACATTTCATAAATCATTGAGTTACCCCTGCCATTATTTTCATTCTGTTATTAAATTGTAAAATTTTTTAAAAGAAAGTTTTATATTATTTTAATTTTTATTTTTCATAAAATATCTTCATACATCAGCCTACAAAGCTAAACTAACTAAAACTCCATAAAATATTGAGTAATTGCTGAAAACTGAGTTTAATTTTTAATTTTAACATAGTTAAAAATAAAAAACGATTTGTATGAATAAGATTTATACCAAATTTTTCTTCCATACTTTTGGCCGGCTACTGAAAATCATCCATTAAAACATCCTGATAAGGTGATGACAGCTGGGATAACAAGGCTACCGTAATTGAGAAATGCTTTTTTGAAATACTTCAGGCAGTAAGCAAGGAATTCTTGTTTCAAATCAACTTAAAGTAAGTTTAAATTCAGTAATTTGAATAAAATAATGTGTCAGCGAGGTGTATTTTATTTTTGTAAAATTTTTTAAAACTGAGAATTAGCTTCCATTTACAATTCATGAAAAATGGTGGAAAATTTGAAATTTTAAAAACATTTTTTACATTTAGAAAATTTTTGATTCCGGCCAATATAATTTTGGTTTAAAATACACCAGGGTATTTTGCTTACTGGAATTACTAAATTTTATTCCTTTGGTTTTTAATTAAAGCTAATTTTAAAGCTTGAAGATAACTTATTTATTTTTAAAATTTAAATTTAAATTTAGACATAGAAAAATGAATGGAGGTGTACTTTAACAGTTAAAGTACAGGTTCCTATACAATTATAGAAGTTAATCAACGTCAGACTTGATTTATACCTAGACAGATAACTGCTTGAGAAAATAAGGTGCTATAAGTTTAAATCTGTGGGTGATGTAACATATAATTAATAGCTCAAAATTGTTAATTGGGGAGCCAAATTACAGTTCCAGTTAGATTTGTTATAATTATTTATGTGCAGTTACTCTTGGGGAAAGAATGAATCCATCTCTTCTCCCCACAGCTATAGGTTAATTTTAAAAACTTGCATTACTAAAACCATTATTATCTCAAAAAAAAAAAATTGCATACATAGTATTTAACTTCTGGCATTAAATAACTCATACAGGTTGATATGTTGCTAAAAAAACAAACAACCAACCATCCAACAAACTGGAGGTATTTTTTTTGTTACTTTAATAACCTTTATCTTATGAACCTCCTGAAATTCCTACTTAAATTAATTATGCAGGAAAATGAAGTGGTAAGGATTTTCATATTTTATTTTGTCTTTAATTTTCTTCTAGCTATTTTGGTAAAGGCACAGTGGAGTAATGAATAGTGGCTTAATTTGAGGAATCACAGAGCTGATTTTGAATTCCATTCAAGTTCATTACATTCGCTTATATGCTAATAATCTTTGGAAAGGCATGAATCAGTCTCTTCTCACACTAAGCTATGAATAAATATCAGGACAAACTGGTTACTATAATCTTGGTTGGTGACTAGTCTAGGAGAAAGAAAACTCTGAATTCAAAACAATTCTCTGTCAGACTATCTTGCCCTAGGCACACTTATGTTGCTATGGCTGCAGTATATTGTACCCATATGACCTTAATGGAATATGAGACTTGTGAATGTTTACTTTTTAAGTTACAGCATCTGAAATGCTCACTTAAATACAATGACCAAGTAAGAAACAATTTCATATCAGTACACACAGTAGAAAAGAACTTATAAGATGAAAAATAAGTTGTATTTTTTGTTCTTTGGACAGTTTTAGTCAAATCTAAACTATCAAAGAAGGTTACCTGAAAAGATCATTTAAGTTTCCGTCTGTGACAGTAAAAATTAATCAATTACTCAACTTGCTTATTAGATACATGGAATTATTGGAATTACAGTGTTTTTTTTTGGGTGGACAAACAATTGCATATCGAACATTTGTGTTCTGGAAAATTGAACACCAGGACAGTTGCATCCCTAGACAAATGTGTCACTGCATAATTGCATACTTTTGGTAATTTTTTGAAGTTACCGTATTTTCTTAAGAGTTGCTAATTACAAACCAACTTTTAATTATTCTAAAAAAGCAAAATGATAGTTAACATAACAACTGTTATAAAAAAACAAAACATCAAATAAGAAAATCATAGCGCTATTAGATAAGTATACATCAAAAACATAATAAATTTCTTAAAAGAGATAGCTCACAATATTCATAACTTTTAAATAATTTCTGAAACTACAATAATTTTCAAGTTTTTAATATTTTTTAAACACTGTTAATCTGTCACTACATTTATAAAAAAAATAATCTTCTAAATTCTTTAAAGGCTTTAAAAAATTATCTGAACTATGCAATTAGCCAAGGACACATTTATCTAGATACACAATTGTTTGGGATGCAAATGTTCAGTACGTAACTGTCCTGGAGCTACCCAATCTTCACTTTACAACCTTGACAGAATTCAAAATCAGTTACATGATCTTCTCAGGGAAGAATTATTCTCCATTCTGCAGTCTCTTTTCTACAGATGCAATGTTGAAAGCTTATCACTATTGATATTTCTATGGCAAATGTTTCAATGAGCACCAAACTTCAGTTTAGACTTCCAGTAATTCAAACCTTTACAGTGAGGACATGTCATGCCACTTTTACATAGTTGAAACACCCATCCCTTGTTAATATTCTAACAAAGCTCTTCTAGTTTAGGTGGCTCTTGAGCTTTGCATTGGGAGAAATGTAGTATAAAAACAATTTTTACTTGTGTATTAATATGTGGTGAAACTGGAAGTATTTTATTAATTTGGTGTCTTTGAAAATTTTTTTTGGCAAGGTGGGCTTTGCTTTGGATTGCTTTGTGGAATGTGAGGTAACATTGTTTTACATGAATATACACTTTAACTTTAGGTTTTATAGTTATGACCTGCACCAGTGAAAAATGTCTTGTCCAAAAATTCTCAACATGTATTTTGCCACAACCATTATCTTTGAAGGAGCCTATAATTTTATGGCCAACAGTAATAACTCAAAACATTATACCACTCATCCACTGTTATCTTCTAATTTATAGTTAGTCAATTCCTCTCAGTAACTATGGAAAACTGGGTTCATTTTAATGCAGCATCCAAGGACATGCTAATAGTAAGAGTTTTGGTGGGAATTTTACACTCACAAGCAATCTTCAGATGCATGTATACACACTTTTAGGATAGTGCAATCTAGTTTGAATTCAGTTTCCTTCTCCTAGATTGTTTGCTACCCAAGGTTATAAGATCCTGTCTATCCTGCTATTTTATCCATAGCTGAGGGGAAAAGAAATAGATTCACACCTTTCCCAAAGATATTAGCATATGAGTAAATGTAATGAAGACTGGAGTTTGAACTCGGGTCTCTGATACCTCAATTCAAGTTGCTAACCATTACTCCACCATACCTCCACTCTTTTAATTCTTTATGGTTGACTGTTTTTTTATACATGTTTATTCAATTTACATGTTTCTCTTTGTGGTGCTTAGTTTGGGTGTCTCCATATCATTAGTTATGTCATCAGTATTCCATATATTTTCTCTCTGTTAGCATTTGAAACATCAAACTTCTTCAGATATTTTCTTGCTGGCTAATCCATTTTCCTTGCTTATTACCCATTTCATATCTTGCAAATATTTTCAATTTCAATTTTGATTGCTCTCTGTTGTCCATTTTTCATGTTGTGCTCCCATCACTCAATAACATGAATATCCCCCTCTCTTGTTTCTCTTTCAAGGTCATATAAATTTTTATCACTCCAGGCAATCCATATATATCTAATTTTCAAAAAAGAATATTTTAATGATTTCTTTAAGATTAATAATTATACTATGAGAAATATTTATTTCCAATTTTAACAATTTTTGAGGTACATAATAAAATCTCACATCACCAAATAAATTATTGCATATATTTCTGTTAAAAGTCAAAGAGTATACTAATAGTATAAATATACCCTGAAAATATCAAGAAGCTCTATGCATTTGGGGGTGTTAGAGTGATGTATAGTGTTGCAAGCTATTATAGTTAATATTTATTTTATTATGACAGTACCAATTTACATAATAAAATCAGATATATTTTATGGTTACACTGGTTGATTTTATGACCTGTTACTCCTTGTTGAGTTATTTAAGTTGAAATTTTGTATGTGGCACTTGATTAGTATTGAACTCACAATACAGTTCAAATATGTTATCCGTTGCTTTCTCCTGTCTCTTTTTCCCTCTATCTGGCCTGTTAGTATCAGATTCTCCAAGCCCTCCTTCATCATTGCATGTTCCAGGAACTTCAGCTGTCTCTTCCTGATGCTCAGTATTAATTTCCTTTTTGTTTCCATCATTTCCAAGACCTCATCATTTTTCACATGCTCAATCCATGATATTCGCAGCATCCTTCTGTAGAACCACATTTCAGTTGCTTCAAGTTTTTCCTTCATCTTTGATGGTATTGTCCAGCATTCACTGCCATATTGAAGGACAGACAGCACAGAGCAATCCAGTACTCTCTTCCTAGTTTCTAGCAAAATTGTCCTGTTTCTTAATACCTTACTCAACTTCTGGAATGCTTCCTTCGCCATGCCAATTCGCCTTCAGGTCTCTGTGTTGCACTTTCCGTATTTAAATTTTTGTACCTGCTTGATTCTGGTATCCCCGACCTGTATTTGGCATTTTGGGCTGCCCTTTTTACTGATGACCATGCATTCGGTTTTCGTGCAGTTTATTTCTAGTCCTTTCTTGTTACTTTCTTCTGCTACTTTCTGTAGGAGGTCTTGTAGTTTCCTTTTTGTGTCTGCTATCAGCACTGTATCATCTGTGTACCTTAGGTTGTTTAAATTGTGGCCTCTGATACTTCACCTAATTTACCTTCATCTATCAGTCTCATGTTAAAAGTTAATGAATGTGTTTTTCAAGTTTCAGAATTTGTGCTTTTTACTGAGTTATGTACATCCCCATTTTTTTTAAATATGTGTTTTTTTTTCAGACCACATTTCCCATGAGACCGAATTGCTTGAAGTTATATTCTTGTGGTGGCCACACCTATTTTCAAACTATATTTCTGACTTAAAATATTTCTTATAGTAATCATTTTCTATTGTTTATTAAAAATTGGTGACTATACTTGTCCAGTTATATGGTGTTTTTTGCCTGTTGTCCAAATAGGTATTTTGTTTGTCATCTTTATAACATTGATAGCTGTATATTTTAAACATCCAATTTTAGTGTCTATTGTTTTGTAGAAAAAAATTAAGCTGAGGCATTTGTGTAATATTCACCCTTGATTCTGGTGAGAAACTGCATTCCATGCCCATCAAAACTACTTTATTTCTATTAGAAATATTGCAGGGTATAAGTATGATTAGATAGAAATACATCAACATTATGTTGGTTATCACTTCTTTGGTGGTGATTTGTATAGACATTTTATATTAAATAATATTTATCCCACAAACAATATTTGTAGACTGAATGTGAGTCTTAGTAAAAATAAGTCAACAAATCAATGAGTTTAAAACAAATAATACTGCATGTTATTAAAAACATCTTTTTTATTGACTTAAGCTATTTCTTGTAGTAATCATTTCCTATAGAAAATAGTTTAAGTCAAACATATAGTTTGAAATGAGGTGTGACCACCACAAAAATATAACTTCAAGCAATTTGGTCTCATGGGAAATATAGTCTACAAAAACAAAAAATTTCTGTAAAAAATGGGAGAGTACATAACTCAGTGAAAAGCACAAATTTTGAAACTGAAAAAAAATGTTCATCAACTTTTAACATGAGTCTGATAGATGAAGGTGAAGGTGAAGTATATTACACAAATTAACTTATACTATGTCAAAGAACAATTTGGCATATCAATGAGACTAGTCCTGTTAATCATTAGTACTGTGTTGTAAGTTCAATATTAATCAGGTGTCTCATACAAAATTTTAAATTAAATAATTCAACAAGGAGTAACAGGAACTAAATGATAATTGAAATGATAGGAAAAGACATTGAAACTAGTTACACATTGAAACTGTGTGTGTTATAAATGTGTGTGTATATGCATGTATGAGAGAATTAAAAGATTAACAGAGGACCATGTAAGTGAACACTCCTTAGTAGTAGCATTCTTTAACTATGTTGAACTATATCTGGAAGCATGAGTATGAAAAAAAAAAAAGAAAAGAGAATATGATTGCCTTTTTATAAACTTAAAGAGTGCCCCCTAACATGTATTTTGGCAAAGCTGCTTGGGATAAACCACAAAAATATAAATTGTTTCACTTCATTCTCAGCAAATAAAATATAAAAGTAAATGACAAAATATTATTTAAAGAGAAATGCATTTCAAATATATTAAATTATTGCCATCAAAACATAGAAATATAAATGATGATTACTATTCCCAAGTAAGTTTATTAAATAAATCTACAGTGTTCATATATATATATATATATATATATATATATATATATATATATATATATATGTATGTGTGTGTGTACTTGGGAATGAAAGGAATATTAGTTTCTTTTACTTGATCTTGATAACAGCATTAAAGTGTTTAATATAATAATATATTTGAGATCAATCAGCTTAATACAAGAAAAATTTCTGGCAAAATGATAAAGTTAGTTCAGAAAAATCAATTGGCTAAAAAAGATTATTTCAGAGCTTTGTGGAACTCTTCTTCTAAAGAAACCAAAATCTCCCATAAAAGAAACCTTATCACCAGATCAGAGGTCACACTGATGCATAGAGAGTAACATAATTCCTCTGAGCTATAGCTATCTCAGCAGAATTTCTCTGCAAGCTTTTACTTAGAACCATCGTAAACAATGAAAGCACCTCTTTCTGTATGTAGTAATACAGTAAATACGAGAGTTTGGTGTGCTGACTGACTTAGAAATAACGGTCTTATATCACTCAAGGGAACTAAGTGGAGGGTTATATAACTTCAATATAGTGGCTTGCAATGATTAAAGTTTTGGCATTTCTTTTCTAGTGAAGGTATTAACATTGTCCATCATGGTGATCAAGTCAACAGTCCTGAATCAAATGCAATAAGACTTAGCATCAGGAAATGAAGAAGGAGCCAAAGAAATTTTATAATAGAGATTAGTTTTATTCAGAGAAATTAAGACTTGGAACAACAAAGTCCACACATTTGAATCTTGTATAATGCAGATTCATTTAGTATCTGCAAATAAATTTTATTACATTCTATTTTTATAAGCAACATATTGAACTAATTATATATTATTGAATACTATAAATTTCACAAAGAGGCTCATCTCCCAAATGTACTGGGTGAATTGATGCAATGGCAAAAGTCAGTGATATTAAATTCAATACTCTATGTACACTAAGCCTTTCTCTCATTCATGCTATATATATATATATAAATGGCTATTTCCCCACTAAGTTTTATCTGAATTTACAGATATATATATATATATATATTTACATATATATATTATACATATACATATATTTACATATGTGTATATATATATATATATATATATTATACATATATTTACATACATATATATATATTATACATATACATATATTTACATATTATATATATATATATATATATATATATATATATATATATATAAACACATACACACACATATACATATTATAGATAAATTAAAACTTACCGTTCATGCATTTACTTTTAAAATGAGTGCTCAATACAAAGTAGAGCTTAATATTGTAATTTTCTCATTACAGTAATTTATAAAAGCATTATATCACTACTCAAAAATTTTCATATTTCAGAAAAATATTGTTCTTCTTCAGGTGATATTTTAAAAATAAATGGTGAAAATGATTTATTTTAGAAAATATAAGATGACTTCATGGTTATTCAGAAAATTAAGGATTGGTGGTTGGAGGATGCTAAACAATTTGATTGTGGGTGTAACACATCACCCAATTAGTCTTGGGCCTGACATATAGATAGCACCCCTAATAAAAATCCATATGATTTTTATGAAGTACTAACCTTCAAATGGCACATGACAAATGGCTCAATTGGATTATTAGTTTACAAGTTACAGTTAAGTGATGCTACTGTTGCAATATTTCAAAACAATGGAAAAATGTCTAAAGATAATGGAAGTATTATTAGTAAAAAAGAAAAGTCCAAAACCCAGTAATATTGACTATGAACACTGCCACAATGTGCTAACCATGTTTGAAAAATGAAACATTGCTATAATTCTAGATGCATACATGAAACAATCCCTATAAGCATTTAAAATTTAAATCAAAATTCATCCAAAATAAAGGCTAAAAGTATACCTTAAAATGGTCATATATAGAAAACATTTAGACAATTTCTACATATTTTATGCCCAAAAAAGAAGAAAATTATATGGAAATATGAAAAATTAAATAAGAAAGTGAAACACCCTAACTTGTCAGTCGTTTTTAATAAAATTTGTATAAAAGAAGGATTGCCAATCAAATGCACAATTTCACACACACACACACACACACACACACATATATATGTGTGTGTGTGTGTGTGTGTGTGTGTGTGTCAGTTGAATATATGGATTGGAAGCCAACAAGATTATAGAATAAAGAAAAAAGAATCAATGGAAAACATATTATAATCTAACATATTTCACTTATATTAAAGTTTCTTCAGAGGCCAAGAGAAAAATGAAAAAAAAAAGACAGTATACTGATATGTTATGATCTAGGGTTGGTTCTTATTGGTCAAATATGTGTAACATATATTAACACAATAGATAATTTTTATATGTATGTGCGAGGAATATTTAGGATGGTTAAGTGTATAACTATTGTTACCATCCAACATATACCTAAAAAGACAAGCGTTTCTATACAAACATACACATACACTATTATACACTATATATATGGGAAAATAATATATAAATTTTTATAGAATATGTTTTAGGGAAAAAATCTATGAAAAAGAGGAAAAAAGTTTTCATGTGACATGTTTGATCCTGGAGGATTTCGTCAGACTTCGGTTTTGTTTATGTTGATGCAACTACACATTTACATGAATGAAAGATCATGCTGAGAATTAAATTTTTTTTTTAAAATGTGTCTTGGCTTACTCAATTTCATTTAGTTTTTTTTCCTTTTTAATTATGTATCTATCACAGTTGTTATTAAATTTCCCACATTGTGATAATGGAAGATCTGCCAAGAGTGGTGAATTGCTGTCAAAACCTTGATGTAATTTTACTGTGAATCAATTAATTGATTAAAGCACTTCCTATGCATTTTTGTCTTAGGAAATTGCTTTCTCTTTTGGTAAGAGTAATGTTTTTTAAATCAAAATGATCATCAGACTCATTGCAGTGAGCAACTAATGTATTTAATGTGTTATTTTGTAATATGTTTCTTTTGTGTTCATATGATTGTTGATTTAAATTCCTTGAGGTTTCTTTTGTGTATTCTTTGTGATAAATATTACAGATGAAAGAGTAAATTCCCTGTTTAAGTTTTAGCTTATTACTTTATTTTCTATTCTTTTATTGTTTTAGAAATAGTTGTAACAAATTTTACATTAAGATTAGATAAATGTTTTTCAGTTGTAAGTGAGTTGGTTGATAGAATAATATATTTTGATTTGTTGGGTTTGTCAAGAAGGTTCACTTTTTTATTTTGAAATACTTTATGAGCCTTTTTTTGCATTGAATATGAAATAATTATAGTATTAGAGTAGCTTAAAAGTATTTGCAATGTATTTCTCCTCTTCATTTAAATACTGAAGGCTACACATTCTGAAGGCTCTTTAATAAATTCCAATGAATATTCCACATTTTATTTTGTTGTTATAGTATGAATAGAAATTTATGAGTTCATTTTTATTAGTTGATTTATGATGGATACTTAGTTTCAGGTTATTGTCAAAGCAACGTATCATGATATTGAGGAAAAGTAAAGTATTGTTTGTTTGTATTTAACGAGTAAAATGTTAAACTTGTTTAGTTTATCTGAAAAGTCAAGTAAAGTAGTTTTGCGAGGATATATTAATAGAGCATCATCAATATATCAGAAATATGTTGACTGTTGAGGTAAAATATTTTGGTAAGCATCAGATTTAATAAATTTTTAAAAAAAGTATGCTAAAACTCCACTTAAAGATGTCCCCATTGATAACCCAAATTATTTTCAACCAGGTTACCTAAATTTTTAACAAGTGATGAGCTGATTGTTCTAAGGAGAGGAGTTAAAATTTTTGTTGGCATTTGCCATTTCTTATCGAGGTGGGAGTGTCATTAGCATAGATGCCTACTTGGGATCTGATTACATCAGGGAGATCATTGATAGAGATCAGGAAAAAGCATAGTACCTAGGATAGAGCCTTGAGGGACACTCATGCTTGTATGATATGATCTGGAAGCATGCCAGTTCAATTTGCTAAAGATTTTCTATGTTAGACTATAATTGGAGTTAAGATTTATATTATTGTCATATTTCAGTTGATTTTGTTGCTTTTATTCTAACAGTTCAGAAATTATTCTACAGTCAAAGTAGAATGATTTGAAAAGTGCATAAAAAGAACAAAAGGAACAAGATGAAATAATTACTAGTCAACAATTAATAATGACTAACAATGTTTCTTCTGAGAAAGTTGAAGACATACAAATATTATTTACACTATTTATATGCAGATTTTGTCCTCATCTGTTCTTTTAATCCCATTTTGTTCATTGTACCAAAATGAGAAATGGACAAAATATCCCGAGGCATAAGCAGTAGAATGAAAATAATCTATCACCATAAATTAAAGAAAGGGTTCAGTATGAAATTTCTGGATCAACATATATCTGATGAAGGCTAGAGGGTACTACAACTGAAACATAGTGATAACAACAACAAATATGAGGACAATAGTCTGTATATAAATCATGCAAATAATGACAACTTCTCATCCTAGAAATTCATACAGAAATAATATAAATGTTTTTCAAAAACATTCTGTAAAAAGTCTTAGTGACAAATGATTTGAATGATACTCCAAAATGTACTTGTTTGACTATCATTCAAATTATTTGTCACTGATTTTTGTAACATTCAAACAAGTGCATTTTTGCATAACTGTCAAACAAGTGCATTCTTCAATATTTGTTGATACTTCTGAGATGAGGTAGTATTTACATTATTTACATTGTTCCGGCTGTTGTCCTCATCTTTATTGCCATATTCATGACACTTCAATTGTTGTATTGCTCCAGCCTTCTTTAGATGATTGCAATTTCAAATTTTACCCTTGATTTCAATAACTGGGGTATATTTTTCTCATTCTACAACCCATGCCACTTCTAGAAGTCTCAGTTATCTTCCTTTAACACAATATACATGACATTTTGGCTGTTGTATGCCCGGCCTTCTTCTATTGAGTTAAAGGAAGATAGCTAAGATATCTGAAAGTATAATGGCTCATTGAGCAAGAACACTATACCCCAGTGATCAAAACAAAGGGTTTGGTTCAAAATTCTAATCACTAGAAGAAGGCCAGAATGTACAACAACCAAAACATCATAAATACAGCAATAAAGATGAGAACAACAGCCCAAACAATGGAAATAATGTAAGTGAATTCTTACTTGAAAGTTCAGAATAATTTATATGTAAGGGTAATTTAAACTTGTGAAAATATTGGTCTGTACAAACATTTGAAAATTTTTGTGAGTAAAGGAATTGCCTGTCCTGTGGCTGGGTAATGCCTTCATATGTTTTATGTCAGAAAAGAAAGACATTGCTCAGAATGTACAGCATCATCTTAAAATATTTCAGGCATGAACAAATGATCAACATATTCTAGTGTCTCTTATGTTTAAGTGACCAAATGAGGTTGCATGCCAAATGCTATGAGAGAAAGTTAAATGGAGGATTTTGCACATCATATAATAAATTTAGGAATTTTAAAAAGAAACAATGCAACATAAAATGCACCTTGTATTTTTGAAAAATTGTTAGAAATAAATAAGAGTGCTGAACTGTGATGTAATATCAATTCTACAACATGGTAGTTGGACAGTTTTCTCACAGATCAAAAGGAAACTAAGATGTGATTCTATATTTGAATGCTGAGAGTACTATGGATAAAATATGTGAGCAATGAAGAAGTCTTTAAAAAATTGGTACAAAAAGACACTTTTAGATAGAATCAGAAAGAGTCAGTTGAAATCTCTGGGATATTGAATGAAGAAATAGAGTTGGAGAACTCAACACTCACAGGAAACAAGAATGCCAGAAGAAAACAGTGAGTAATTTACCTAATGAGCTTGTGTAAATGAGTGGCAGAATAGAACTGGGAAGGATAGTAAGGGGACAAATGTTTATTAGAGCTAGAAAGGATAGAAAATTGGGGAGAGCTACTTTCTTTAAAGTTACTCTAGGATGAGGCATGGAGATCATTATAATTGAGAGGGAATAATTTATACAGGATGCAGTATAAATACTGTTAAAAAAGGAAAAGCTTATAAATCTCAATAATCATTTGTTTCTGATGAAAGGCAAAGGACGGTCTGAAATATCAAATATAATAATAGAAATAAATAAATACTGTCAAAAAAATACATTTTTAAACTTACAACTTTTTAGTAGTTTTTCCTATATATATATATATTATATATTATATATATATATATATTATATCAACATACAGTTTTAACATAGTAAGTAGTAATATGTTAAATAACACCAGAAAATCTTATTCAGTATGTTTCCCTTTAGCCTTCATCACATGTCAAATTCTTTTGGGAAAGTTATTGATGGTGGCATACACGGTTTCAATGTGTATGTTTTTTTTCATGCACCTTTTGATTTTGCTTTCAGAGGTTCAATATTGTAATATGAAGTAGAACAGGTTCCATTTTCAAGGACTGCCCAAAAAAATAGTCAAGAGAAGTGATATCTTGTGATAAGGAAGGTCATTCATCCTTAGTGATAAACCAGGACAATTGTGCTAGACCAGCAGTAGGACTTGTTACTTCATTTTGTTGAAGAATCCAAAGTGGAATTATACCATGGCCTGGGTGCACCTTTCAAGATGTCCTCTATGCGCCCTTCTTTGATAATCTTTATCCCTAGATAAGAGTAGTTTTTCTCTTTTCTGAAATGGCTGCCCAAACCAAAACTAATGTCATTTTCTGGATTCTGAGGTATTTTCCTGAAGCAGTCGAAACTAACTGATGATTTGTTAAAAGAAAACAATCATTTTGATGATTAAAAGTTTGTTCAACAGTGAGCAGTTTCTCATCACTGAAGATACTGCCTTCAAAAATCCATTTCAGCAACTGCCTACTTCTTTGAAATCTGTTTTTCACTCTGGCTGTAGAAAGAAGCTGTCTCTTGGTTATCTTGTTAAGCAACATCCCAACATCATTTTGACATAGTATCTGCATAGTTCTCTCCAATGTTCCAGCCACCTTAGACAATTTTTCATGAACCTTTTTGGATTACACCTGTTTAATGAGTTTTGTCATTCTGAGATGCAAGGATTTCCTTGTCTTGGTCTATCTTTGAGGGGAAAGTTCTTGTATTGACCAGTTATCCTTTTGCTTAACATTAAATTGATTCCAAGTGTTTTCCAGCTTTAAAAATCACAGGTGGAGTGAGTTCATTTTTATGTTGCTCAATTATATAATTCAATTTCTATTGGCACTGTTGCCAGTAAATGTTAAAACGCTTTGAAAAACTCATAGTATACCTTGTTGTGTGAGAACTGAACTATAAACAGTGTAATGATCAAAATTTTAGAAACAGAATTCATTTGAAATTTTGTAACAGCTTTTATGCCACACCCTGTAGATGTAACAAATAGAATATTCATAGACTTCAGGAATCAGGTCTGTTAAGCCAATAGTAACTGAATAATAGCACTTTTGGAAATTCCTAAGATGTTACACATACTTATCCATTACCACACATGTCAGCTTTTCTCTCCTCTTTTGCCAGTATTTTCTCATTATATTCCTTATCTCTTTCAATCTTCATTGCCAGTCTATTTTTTAATCTAAATTCTTTTAAAATTAGTTTCATGAACAGCTTGAAAAGGACCGCCAATCTGTGGTGGACTGGGGTAAGAAATGGCTCGTGAATTTTAATGCTTCCAAAACAAAGCTGCTATCTATTAACCATCACAGATAATCGTTCCTACCCCCATTAGCATGGATCAGTCTAGTCTCCCTGAAAGTAAAACACTGCACCTCCTTGGGTTAACTCTCACATCAGCCCTCAAGTGGAATGACTATATAGAATCCATAGCTAAATCCACTGCTAAGAAGGTTGGTTCTCTGTGCAGGGCCAGGAAGTTTTACCTGTCTGAAACAATCCTGCACATATAGAAATCTACCATCTGCCTATGCATTGAATACTGCTGCCATATCTGGTCAGGTGCTCCTGCTATCCACCTAGGTGTCCTTGACAAAATCCAATGGAGAATCTGTAATGTGATCGATCTCGACTTGGCAGCTAGGATACAGTCGCTTTCTTACTGACACAGTGAGGCTTTCCTGTGTCTTTTCTACAAATACTTTCATGGCTTCTGCTCTGATGAACTTAGCTCTCTGGTACCCACTATATATGAATTTCCTCGAGCAACAAGATTAGCAGATAGGTCCCACCCTTTTACTGTGAAACCAATAAATTGTAAATGCATATTCTACTCCATCAACTTCTTTTCTCGCACTTCCTGCCTGTGAAATTCCCTTCTGCTTACTTGCTTTCCCAACAGCTGCAATCTTCAAGAATTCAAGTGCAAAATCAATAATCATATTCTGTCTCACTAACTTGCATCCTCTTTCTCATGCTCCTTTCTCCATCCACCCCACTCTCATCAGTATTCTTATCCTTCTCTTACCCTCTTCCTGACAACCCCTGTAACCTGTCACTCTTTCTCATAACATTCCTTCAATGTAACCCCCTGCACAATAGAGGCAGTAGAGTGCCTTTTTTGGGGGTGACATGATTATAAAAAAAAATAAATAAAATAAATAAATAAATAAATATTTTCTGCTACATTCTCACTTATATTTCTTTGGATTTGTCTCCATATAAAAGTCTAATGTATTGCAGTTTTTTCTATTTCCATTTTAAACTGCTTTTCAGACTTTTGCTTATTGTCTTTTTATGTCCAAACAGCAAGCCTATGTCTCCAAGACTGTATTTCATCTTCATCTGTTTTTCTTCTTTTCACCTGATTTTTAAAAAAAATTTTAATGAGCTTTCTTACCTCCTATATTTCATCTTTTTCCACCTGCTTAATATATTGTATAAATTTCTTGATCATAATTATAATTGGGGATAAGACAGATACTACACTTTGATCATAGTAGAAAACTATAATGGTCATGCATAAAAACAAACAGAACAATTGCATGGATAGTTGGGATAAACTTGCAAAATATGAATCGGCTTAAGTAGATAATTGGAATTCTTGATGTTAATTTATTTCAATTAAGAAATTATTAATGAACTATTTAATTGCAATATCTGACCTGATATCAAGAAAGCATCAAAGCCAAAACTTGAAGAAGAATATGGTATGATTGCTATGCTATTGCAGAATACAAGAAATGCAGTTTGAATTATTATTATTATTATTATTATTATTATTTAATATGAGATTGATATTTGCTAAAATATGATACTATTTAGGAAAATGGGCTTAAAAATGATCATTGAGAAAACTGAGCATATTTTGCTTTCATTAATAATTACAATGAAGCAAGTGATAGTATTCAGTCAAGGGTAACCAAATACAATGAAAATTTTCTCAGCTTCATTGATGTGGAATATTCTCTTAGTGTTCAAATCATCCATTCATGACATTTAATTATATATGAAATGGGGTATCATCATTTTGACAGAGCTCATAATAAAAGTGGTCATGACCAATGGTGGAATAATTACATCTATTCTCATTTATAAGATTCAATTTGATTTTCTCCATAAGCAAATGATTTATAACAGAATTTTTACTTCTTATTTCCAAGGGCCAGCAAGAAAGAAACTGTCTGCTTCTATTTTAAGAAAATGGAAATTTATTGAAAGAATGCATTTGTTGTCTTTAGTACTGTATATATTTTGAGTGTCTGTCAAAGAAAATCTCTTTAACCATAGTCTACTTTAACCTCTATGATATATAGTATGAAAGGCACCTTTAGTGAAACACTGCAATCAGGTTGTTGAGTATAGCTTTAAGCAGAAATATGAATGTATTCAAGGATGTTAAATGTCAGTCATTTAAAACTTCAATCAAATCAACCTGTATCCCAATTCTGTTCAGCAATCAATGCAGCATTCATTGCAATTACCATTTTGAAAGACTGACCATACTGTTGAGAACTTTTCAAATCATTGTTCAAATACATCAGTCCTTTCAGAAAACTACTTAGCAATTTTTATCCACCAGCATGATTTGAAGAATAGTGCCATTAAAAAAGAAATGTCCTAAATCTGATGTGAAATCAAATTTGCTGGAATGTATCCAAATGGTAAAAATACAAATAAAAGGAAAGGAAAAATAGTAAAAGTAACACTTCATTGTTTCAGGGATATTTTAAACACCTCTGTTGAGAGCTGCTTTCATTCGCTGGGGATTTTTTTTTCTTTTTAGAGATGTTTTATCTATTTTTGGTTTTAGTTATATCAACACTACACAAGAGAACATTTGGTATTCAATACTTGTTTCACTTACAATTTGTTCATGAAAGTAGTGTAAACTGTTTCAAATTTTAAAATAATAATAATAATATATGTGAGAATTCTATTCGATCAGTGACGCCTACATCAATTCCACAGCAATGAAAATCACTTTCTTGCTGATTTTTCAATGTTGAGTGCTGGAATTTTATTTTGAAATGAAAACTTTAAGCAAGAAAAAGAACTTAAAAATGATACAATTCAGTGGTTAGATAATCAAATTTCATTTGTAAGTTCTAATGAGATTCTAATGATTTTCTTTCATAGTTGTCTGAATGCCTTAAGAAAATAATTCTCCAAGAGATGGCTATTAAAATAAAATTCTGTATCCTACATTTGTTTTACTTTTAATTTGCTTACCAAAGTGGTTAAAACTGTTTCAAATTTTAAAATAATATTATGCATATGATTTATCAGTATCATCATGTTGTTCAGGTTCTGCTTGTTGAAGATTATAAATTCACTCTCTTTTTCATTTTTTTAAGAATTTTAGTCATCATTGTCTGTTATTTTAAGACAAAGCAAGGAATATCCTTTCTGCATAGTAAGTGACAAATGATTTCATGCAGGCACAAATATCAATGGCTTCCAAACAGTTTCATTAACCCAGATCCTTTCATAACACTTAGCTCAAACCTTATTACAGCTTTCTGGCACTTTACATTGATGCTGCACAGTATAGCCACTCAGTCATATACTGTCTGTAATACTTATGTTAATTACTAGAGAATGAAAATCTTTCTTCTTATAAAACATACAGAAATACTGCTGAAACTCAATTAAAGAAATAACATAGGTAAAAAAAAAAATTTTAAATTCAGTGGTTAAACAACCAAATTTTCAAGTGCTAAGGTGACACTGAAGATTTTCTTTCATCACCCTGTAAATAATCTTCATTTTCTTACCCGAAGGACAACACTCACCAAAAGTAAGTTATTAAAAATCTTCTTTAAGGCAATCTTTAAAGTTTTTTCTCTATATGTTTTTCGCAAAACATAGACCAGTATTTGCTGATCAACTTTTTAATTATTACTATTGTCTGAGAATTTGTCTGGCAAGAAAGATAAGCTAGTTCCTGTTGAAATGGGGTGTTCTTTTATCTATGTGAGATTAAGGATTTAAACTATATAATTACTAAATCATTCTTTATTGGAAAATTACCAACTCATCATGAAATATTAGATCACAGTTAATTGAAATCTCAATTGAAATCTCAAGTCTTCACATTTTTACGATATATTTATCCATCTGAGATTTTATTCTAGCAATAAACACAGGCCTAATATTCTACTTCCAAATTTCATTAGTCTCAGAACCAGACGTTTTTGTCAAATCTGAAGAGACGGATTAATACCTTTCCTAAGGGTATTTGTGTGTAAGTGAAAGAAACATAACTACCCATCTCAATTAAAAGTCATTCACTACAAGACAGAACAACCTGCATTACAAGAAAGACATTTTTCATGTTAGCATTCATTCAAAAACCTTTCAAGGAAGTTTTTTATAAAGACTCAGTTATACTCATTTTTCTCTTCAAATATTTCATATATTTCCAACACTTCAAAACAATTCTCAACATTCTGTAATCTTGTTTGATAGCCCCATATAAAGTTTACATGTTTATATGTTGCATTCAGTTTTAATTGTTTCATTATAAATCTACCTCCCTGCATTCCTACACCTTTGACCTAATGTATCTCTCCTTCCTCCCTTGTCCACTTAGTAGTCAACCACAGTAATTGGTGCATTTGCAACAAAGCTACTAATGTCTTTTCTAAGTAAAAAGTTTACATACAGTAACAACATCAAGCTATTTCTTGCAAACTTTATAAGTTAATCAATATGATCTAGAGGTTTTGTTTAGCTCCATCTGATGGCCTTTGCTTGTATTCCAATGTAAATACAACTTTTTTTATCTCTAATTTTTGATAACCAATGAAAGTATTATGAAATACTTAAAGAAAAAAGATAATAACGTTCGTTTTATGTTCAGGAATTTTCAGCAAAATATGTGCCTTATAGGGTTAGAAAAAATAAAATAAAAACTAGTTTATCTAACCTAATGGATACAAAGGGTCCAGTTTAGCATTATAATTACACTGTTAACTGAATCCCCTGCTAAAAACTTATAAAAATGTTAGAATTTTCAAATAATCTTATGTTACTAACAAAACAAAATGGTGTGGGTATAAGTGAAAACAGAAAAAAAGACATTTGGTGAATAAGAATAACATTATTAACTAATATCAATTCATATATTTTACTGTAGAAATTTAAAAACTGTTTATCTTCTACATGTAGTTTTAATATTTATTGTGCTTCTAATTTTAAAATGCCATCTCTTTTCAGGATGCAGGGTATCATCTCTCTACAGATTTCTTTTTCTTTATTATTTGTAAACTGTCATACATTCTTGGGAAAGATAGGAGAGTAGTTTTCCATGGCTTGAAATTCAATGTTTTTTCTTCTCTTAGACTTTTTGCTAAAGTTAACTATAACTGGTAAAATTAAAAAGTATTCATGCGTTTCCCAAGAGCATTAGTGTGAAAGTGAACATAACAGACTTAGAATTTGAACTCAGCTCATAAATTTCACTTTCCACATCAATAATTGTTACACCAACTGAATTTCTATAAATAATATGCTATAATTGCCAGTAGCTATTTTGTTTGTTTAATGCTGGTTTTAATAATTGGAGTGTATTTGATCTAGAAGGCTATGATAACATAATAAAAACAATTCATTTAAGATATTAAATAACTTAAAACAAATGAAAATAGTCCCCAAACTGGATGTAGTAAATCTTCTTGGGAATATATAATTACAGCTTCACTACACTAAGTGTTGCTGTTGTAGCAAGTAGTTTCTTTTAATATTTCTTGTGTTACTGTATATATAATCATTAGAGTAAACGAGAGTTTAGTTTCAGTGTAAAATATTTTGTTATTCATTTTAGGTGAGGCTTTGTTGCAACACAAGTTCCTGCACAATCACTGAAGTTATGCAACATTGAGCTTGGTCAGTAAGTAAATGAGGGACAACTTGGAAATACCAGATGCTGTAAAACTTGGATGTACTTTTCTCCTCTCAGTTATGGGTTATTTACAAGGTAACCAAAAAAGTTCTGTCTGTTTTTGATTAGTCATTGAATAGAGTTGAAATATATACGAAATGCGTGTAGCAATTGTTTTCAAATTCAGACAGCCAGAAGTAGGAACATCAGACGTCATAAAAAACATGCACACCATGCCCGGTTATCAGTTATCAAAGACTAAATATAAGTTACACAGACTGTGAAGTGTTTTCTTTTTTTCCTTTAAAAATAGTACTTTTTTGGTTACCTTGTATTAAGACATGTATTTCTAAATTCGTCTTCTTCTATGTGCCCTCTCCTTTCAGGACATAGGCGATCATGGCCCTCCACGTCTCCCTATCCCTTGTGGCCCTCAGCATGTTTGTTCCCGTTACTCCTGGTAACCCCCGTTCCGTCATCCACCCGACTAGGCCCTGCAAATATGTTATCCGCTGCCTTCCTCTGTCTCTCTTTCCCTCTACCTGGCCAGTCAGTATCAGGTTCTCCAAACTCTCCTTCCTCGTTGCGTGTCCCAGGAACTTCAGTTGTCTCTTCCTGATGCTCGGTATTAATTTCCTTTTGGTTGCCATTCTTTCCAACACCTCATCGTTGCTTGCATGTTCAGTCCACGATATCCACAGCATCCTTCTGTAGAACCACATTTCCGCTGCTTCCAGTTTTGTCCTCATTTTCGATGATATTGTCCAGCACTCACTACCATATTGAAGAACTGACATCACATAGAAATCCAGCACTCTTTTCTTTGTTTCTAGTGAAATTTTCCTGTGTGTTAGTACTTTGCTCAGCTTCTGGAATGCGTCCTTTGCCATGCTAATTCGCCTTCTGATCTCTGTGTCGCACTTTCCATCTCCTGTTAGAACATTTCCTAGATATTTAAATTTTTGCACCTGCTTTATTCTGGTATCCCCAACCTGTATTTGGCATTTTGGGTTGTATCTTTTGCTGATGACCATGCATTCGGTTTTCTTAAAGTTTATTTGTAGTCCTTTTTTCTCACTCTCCACCGCTACCTTCTGTAGGAGGTCCTGCAGTTTCCTTTCTGTGTCTGCAATCAGCACTGTATCATCTGCATACCTTATGTTCAAGTTGTGGCCTCCGATAGCAAATCCTGACCGTGTCGTCTAGGGTCCTCAAAATATTCTCACTGTACAGGTTGAACAAATCCGGTGAAAAGACACATCTTTGTCTTACGCCTCTTTCTATCTTTGTAAATCTACTGAGATTGTTACCTGTCTGTATGCAGGCTGTTTGCTGCCAGTAGAGATTCTTAATTACTCTGATGTCTTTCCCGAAAATGTCTAGGCTGCCGAGCATCTCCATCAATTCTTTGTGTCATATCTTGTTGAATGCCTCCACATAGTCAATGAAACATAGGTATAAGTCTTTCTTCATTTGTATTGCCCTTTCAGAGAGCATCCTAATCATGAATATGGCGTTCCTTGTTCCAGTGTCTTTAACGAACCCGCACTGTTCCTGCCCTATCTCTGGCCTGATTCTGCTTCTCGCTCTATTCATCAGGATTCTGACAATCAGTTTTGTGATGTGACTCATTAAGCTGATAGTTCTGTGTAGTTCACACTTGTTTGCACCTGGTTTCTTTGGCAGTGCTATAAATATCGACTTGCATAGGTTGTCTGTTATTATTCCACTGCTATAAATTTCGTTTATTATGTCAGTAATTTTTTCTATGCCATATTCTTCTAAGGCTATCAGCAGCTCTATCACTATGCCGTCTGGACCAGGTGCTTTGTTTCTGTTCATTTTGGCCATTGCAGCTTCCACTTCAGATTTTAGTATTTTCGGTCCATCCATCTCCTTGTGTATTCTCGGTTGTTCTCTCCTGTCGCAAAAAAGATCCTTTATATATTCTTCCCATTACTGGAGTATTTCCTCTTTCTCCAATATGATTGTTCCATCCTTGGATTTTATGCATCCTGTTGAGGAGCAGGTTTTTTGTCCTGTCAGTTCTCTTATCTTTTTATGCATCTCTGCTTTATTGGTCCTGCTCAGTCTCTCTACTTCTGCGCATTTGTTGTTAAGCCATTCCTTTTTAGCTTGTCTGCATTTGTTCCTTATCTCCCTGTGAAGTTTCTTGTACTCTGCTCCATGTCTGGGCATTATTTTTTGTCTCCTTTCATCATGTGGAGAATTTCTTTGGTCATAATGTAAAAAAAAATATTTCCTGGTTTTAAATAACTTGCAATGGGTTGATAAGCTGTAGAAAATGAATCTGCTATCAAATACATTTGAATTGACACAATATTTAGTAAAATACTTTTCTCTAACTTGGAAAAAGTTTTTTGAGCCAAATAACTAAACTATTTAACTCATTAAATATATTTAAAAAATGAAATGAAAGCAGACTATTTTACATTTCTGCTGTCAATCATATAATATTTAACTGACCTCACAGCTAAAACCAAGTGACCAGTAAATAATCCTGAGAAGTAACTAATCCAGATTATATCATCATCCCACTATAGAAATAAAACTGCCAATTAATTTACCAAGATTAAAGAAAAAGATTTAAATACAGTATGAAACTAAAAGTCAGATATTTACAATGTTGTGCCTGTAATAATTAAAATGCAAACAATAGTTCAAATAAATGTTGAAAATTCCTAGTTCAGCAGTAATAAACAAGAGTGAACCATAGAATTTTACCAATGCAGTGACTGAGGACTCTTTTAGGGAGGCCCATGATTTGAGTCCCTATTGGGACTTGATTTCAACCCATGCCTTAAGTGGAACATGTACATACACTAATATGTTAAAGATGCTGGAAAAATAGTTCTTTATACTGCTTAATTAATTACCTGAGCCCTGCTATCCTCTACCTTTCAAAGAGCCAGATTAGGCAGAAAATTGAGTACTTCTGCCATATATGGGCAAGAATTGTCCAGTCTTCACCTTTTCATTATGGTGTCCAAAAACATCTCCAAAGCCTTGATCCATTATTTTCAACTCTATAACCTCTTTTTCACAAACAAAATGTGACAAGCTGCCCTCTACTCTATTGCTATTTTCATGAAAAGTCTTCAGACAATCTACATTCTTTAGTTTTTCCTATTCTAACCTTTAAAACAAAAACTCACCATGCTACACATATTGTAGCAAACCACCATCATTTCCTTTAAATTCTACAGGCCGGATGTTAAGTTCCACACAAGCAATATCTTCCCATGAACCGCTATATTGTGGAACCGACTCCCAAAATGGTACTTCACAGATCACTTCAATTTTGACCTGTCAAAGTCTGGAGTTAATCATTATCATCACCCGCATTATCATCACCCACATTATCATCACCCACATTATCATCACCCACATATCCCTATAAATTGTGCCCCTTACCTCTTATTATGTAACCATCTACCTCAATTGAAAATTGGTCCGAGTACAGAGACAACATTATTGTAGTAAAAAAAGAACTGGTATCATGATGACAAAATCACACAATAATCAACAAATATACTATATCAGATAAACATTGAATTGCTGATGATTACCAGAGTACTTAGACAAAACACTGCTTATAATATTTATAATATTAATAATCAAGTGTGCGATGTGGGATGTACATTGTAGTGCAGTAGATATTAGCTCAGAATGAGAAATCAGAGAGCCGAGTTTGAATTCCAGTTGAATTCATTGCATTCGCTTATGTACAAATACTCTTTGGAAAGGCATTAATCCATCTCTACCCTTTCCAGCTATGGGTTAAAAAGCAGGAGAGATTTGGTTCTATAGTCTTGGTTGGCAACCAGTATACCGCAGAAAGTAATAGCAACCTACTGTGAGAAAATCTTCTGCCTAGTCAGCCATGTCTCTTTCAAAATATGATCGCCCAAGTGTGTGTCATGTATGGCACTTAACTGACTGACTGAATAATCAACATGAGAGCTATCAGTTAGTTAAGTGCCATATGTGATACACACTTGGGTGATCATGTCTCAAAAGAGACATGACTGACAGGGCAGAAGGTTATCCCACAGAAGGTTGCCATTACTTTCTGTGGTAGACTGGTTGCCAACCAAGACAATAGAACCAAATCTGGCCTGCTATTTAACCCATAGCTGGAAGAAGTAAAAATGAATTAATGCCTTTCCAAAGAGTATTTGCACATGAGTGAATGCAATGAATTCAACTGTAGGTTTCCATTACTTTCTGTGGTAGACTGGTTGCCAGCCAAGGCTATAGAACCCAATCTGTCCGGTTATTTAACCCATAACTGAAGGGAAGAGACAGATTAATAATGTATTAATCTGTATTTGCATTTAAGTGAATGCAAGGAATTCAACTGGAATGAGGGCTGTACTTTGAATAAAATAATGTCTATAAACACACAGAGATTAAAAAATTAAAAAAATGTGGGAAGACTACTTAAAATGTAGACATATTTTTAAAAAGTCATTCATTTGTTTCATCAGTTTCTTTGTAATACCAAAAAAAACTATTTAAAGTTTAGAAAAATCCCAATGGATTAAAAAGACATGAAATCAGATTTCTAAACAAAAATGTTTGAAAGAAAATTAACTGCCAAAATACACCAATCTTATCATCCAATGAACACGCAACTTTCAAATGAAAGCCACTTTGTTTAATTTCAAACCAGATTTTTTCTTTTCTTTTTTAAGATCAGTCATAGATATTGATCTGTACACTTCATGACTTCTTGTCCAATGCTTTGCTAAGCTTTCACTTTGAGATCCTTGATTTCTCATAGCTATTGGCATGTGTGTCTTTCTTTCAAAGAATGGGATGCACTAGGCTAGAATCTTGATCTTTTCTTCAGGGAACAAGAAAAACTAAAAGTAAACAAAATAAACATCAAGGAAAAGAAAATGAGCACAATCATGACAGGGTGGTTTGGAAGGAAAGCAAAGAAAAAAGCTCTTATGCAATTTGAAACTTACTTTTGATTCTTTCTAAATTGTCTTGAATTGGCTGCACACTCAGTCTACTTAATGTTTACTATTTTAGCAAAGTTCTTTTAAGCACATTATCATCAATGTTTTTTGTCTTTGAGCTCTGAGTAGGTAGTTTTTGTTTTACTTACTGGAATTTTACATTTTGTCAGTGTCACTTTAAGAATTATAACTTATTTTACTGAATACATGGTAATCATCAAAAAATAGAACCGAAAATTTCAATTACAGGTCAGGGATACTAAAATCAAGGAAGCACGGAAATTTAAATACCTGGGAAGTGTTCTTACAGAGGATGGAAAGTTTGACACAAAGATTCAAAAGTGTATTGGCATGGCCAAGGATGCATTCTAAAAGCTGCGTAGAGTATTAAGAGACAGAAAAATTTTGTTGGAATTAAAAAACATAAGACTACTAGACAGTTACATGATATCTGTCCTCTTATATGGCAATGAATGCTGGACAATTGTGTCAAAGATAGAGGAAAGACTTGAAACAACAAGAATGTTGTTGACAGAAGTATCCTGAAGATATCATAGACCAAACATGTAAGCAACAACAAGATTTTGGAGAGAATGTAAACAAAAACAAAATTTAAACTTAACATTAGGAAGAAACAGCTGAAGTTCCTGGGACATTTAACGAGGAAAGAGGGCTTGGAGAATCTGATGCTCATAGAGTAGATAGCAAGAAAGGGAGACAGAGAAAAACAGCACATAACATACTTGATGGGCTTGAGCAAATGAATGTTAGAGCAGGGATTGGGAGAAATACCAAAACAAAGGGTATTAAAAGCTACAAGAAGATGTGAAGGGCCATGATCGCCAACATCCTCAAGGAATAAAAGAAGACAAAAGATTTAAAAGAAGAATAGTTCTCAGTCTATTTGACAAACTTATGAACAACTAGAGAAAATGATTTTATCAATGAACATGATAATTATTGTCAATAAAAATACTTTGATAATAATATACAATTTTCTATTTTTTAAAATGGGAGGAACATATGGGAAAGCAAGTCAAAAAACATCATTATGGTTATTCTGGAAGCCATGTCCATAAAAAAAACAGTTGTATTCCTTATATATTTGGTACAGAAAATGATGTTGTATATTTCAGTAAGTACTAAAATATCTTATATTCCCATCTTTATATTCAAAAAGAAAATCAAGAAACAGTTTAGCAAATTATTATATTCACTAATTTGCTCATGAATGAAGAGGAGACTTGAAGTAACCAAAATGTGATTCTACAGACAACTGCTGAGAATACCATAGATGGTACATATGAGCAACAAGGAAGTTTTAAGCAAAATGGAAACAACAAAAACAGAATCTGAAAGACATAGTTGAAATTTCTAGGATTCAGAATTAGAAAAGAAAGTTTAGAGAACTTAACACTCACAGGATAAAATGAAAGGAAGAGGTATAGAGGTAAACAGCAGGTAACCTACAAGTTTGTATAAATGAATGACAAATTAAGGAGAATAGTAAAAATATTGCTCAGAGCTACAAAACTCGAAAGATTTGAAGAGCCATGAAGAGACATGTTGCTTAAAAGATAGAATTTTACCACCAGTGGTAACTGGTGGCTTTTCTTGGAGATAAAATGTCAGCAAGTCTCCTTACTATTCCAGTACACTCTTCAATATTCTAACTTATTTTAGTAATGCTGTTGCCTGAGAACTACTAATTCTCTAAACAACTTTGCAAGATGTTTTTGATGATTGATTAGTGCCTAGTGGATGTCTTAGAAGATAAGAGAGAGAGCTAATATTTACACTGTTTGGTTATTGTAGATTTTATAACTATAGTGTGACTTTAAGAAACATTGGCACATTATTCCTTGTTTTAACTGCATTTTTAATGTATAAAACAATAACCTGACAATGGTTTTAAAACCTTTGATGTTTTGCTAAAATTCTAAAGTGGTAATAAAAACTATAGAAGCCTGTTGACAATTTTGGTGCCAATTTATCTGAACATAGCCTGTCTTCTGCTATCCAAATGAAAATATTGACATGTAGTTGGGGTCCTTACAAGGCAGACTACTGCATGTGTGTGTATGTGTGTGTGTGTATATATATATATATATATATATATATATATATAATGTCATCTAGTTATACAGAATTCTTTTAGCCAATACTCCACTAGCAATGAACATTAATTTTGTTGCCCTGGGGGAAAAACAGCCATTTCTCATAGGGGACTTCCTAAGCAGACAATAAATATGCCTGGAACATAATAATTACGTTTCTCTTTTGATATATTTTATTTAGGAAGAGCCAAAAGTAAATCTTAATGTAAAGAATTTCTATGATTTATCTATTTATCTCTCTCTCTATCATGGTACATTTTTCCTGTCATCATAATTGTGAAAATCATATAACTAATCAACTGTTTTAACACTTGAAGGTAGAGGATAGACAGAGATTTTCAAAATACTCATATACTCAGGTTCAAACCAATATTAGAATAAGGTAGTGGTCTTTGTCTATAAATCATTAACAACCTGTTTAGGCATATGTGTATATAATCATTATCTCATGAATCAATATAAACTTCAGATTGAAAAACTGAAAATGTATTTTTTCTGAAAAAGCAAATGTGCACCATATCAAAGTTAAAAATCAATTATTAAGGAAGCTTATTTAATTTGATTTAACTTGCCTATAAATTTAATTTCTGTGCATTTTTACTTTGAAAAATCATTTCTTACAAATACTTGCTTTTATAGAAATGGTTTAATAAGTATAAACTCTTCTTTGATATCCCATGACCCTTAAAGTTTTGAGCAAACATGGCTCTTCCCAATGTCCTGTCCTTTGCAAAGTTTGTCCTTTTTAATTTCTGTGGATTTTTACTCTGAAAAATAATTTCTTATAAATACTTGTTTTATGGAAATGTTTTAATAAGTATAAACTCTTCTTTGATATGCTATGCCCCTTAAAGTTTTGAGCAAACATGGCTCTTCCAAATGTCCTGTCCTTTGTAAAGTTTGTCTTTTTTGTTCTATCTCCAGATCTCTGTTCTGCCAACCATTTACATAAACTCATTAGGTCGACTATGCCCTGCTTTCCACTTTTCCTCCCTCCCTCTTGCCTTCAACATCTTCTGTGAGTGTCAAATTTTCCAAGCTCTCTTTCTTCTTTATGTGCCCTAGAAATTTTCCTCTCTCTTTCTGATGCTATATATAAGTGTCCTTTTTTGTTCCTCTTTTCTCTAAAACATTGTTTTTGCTCATGTGTTGAGTTTATGGTATTCTTATTACCTTGATAAGCACTGAAATGTGGGTATTTACAAATACTTACATGTAATTAAATATTGTTTACATTATTTACATTCAGACTAATTTCCTCAATTTCTATTATCATGTTTAAGACATTGAACCTTCTAACTTTCATCAGGGTATCTGTCAATCTGAGTAGTCTTCAGGGTATTTTGAACTAAACCCTTTATTTAATCTACAGGAGTTGAATGTTTTTATTCTGCTGTCCATATCTAGAGATATCTCATTTTGTTCTTTTTAGAATTTTCTTTGTTATTGCTTGTTTTGATTTCCCTTGTGTCTAAATCTGTACTACCTGGCACAGGAATCGAACTCACAGTTGATATACCACCAAATTCATTAACCAACTCTTTAATCCATAAGACCATTCAAATACATTTACATGTATACTATTGGCATTAATATTATGTTTACATGGTATATATATATATATATATATATATATATAAAAGCATGTTTATATGTATTTATGCATGAATGTCTATATTCTATACAGCCACACTCATATATCTATGTGCATGTATATATACTAGAACATGTTCCCATGAAAGAAAGAGAGGAAGAACTAAAAAACACAAAATCTTAGAGGATGGAGAAAGAATTGCTTTTCTAGTCACGATTACATTCATCTTATTCAGTCTTTATTCTTTTATTTTCTACCATTGATTTTAACAAACAAAAGATGAAGGTTATGGCCTTGCACATGCTATTCACTTACCTTCGATCAAGATACATGTCAGAAGCTATGGGAGAATTCCAATGAAATTTTAGAAAAGTTCCAAATATAAAAACTGCAGATTAATGAGAATTATAACTTAGGATAAATATTCTGGCCATTACAAGCTGAGAAATATATGTGAGAATCAGCTGAAAAATGTACAAACTACAATTTCAAAATATCTATATTGGCAAAAAATAATTTTATTCTTAAGAAATACTGAAAAAATGAACTAGCAATTTAAAGCAGAAACTTAATTAGAATAAAATGAAAGAAACAAAATAAGAATTTTTCTTAATCATTTCACCCCAAGTAAGTCAATAAAGTCATTAAGACATGAGAGGTTACTGAGTGCTAGAGAATATGAGCAAAACTACTGTTAAGGAGAGAGGACAAAAAAAAGAAGAAGAAAATTTAAGAAGACAAAAGATAATGGTTGTTATTGCAATTAAATTTTTGAAGATCAAAGTCGACTGGGAATCAAGAAACTAGATAGAGTTTCACAAATGAGAAGTGCGATAGAAGAAACTGTTAGCATAGAACTTACAGTTACATCTAATCACTTCAACTTTAAATAGATGAGATCTTGCCACCAATCTAGTACTGCGTTAAATTCATAAAGTCTAGGTACCATAAAGGAATGTTCATCATAACAATTACTAATAAAGCATTTATAGAAAAGGCACATGGAAATTATGTGATGGGAAAGGGATTGAAGCTGAGATGTCAGGGCAGAACAAATAACATTGCAAATTCTTCTTTGGATTTTATCAAATATTTCTAAATATATAGCAGAAATACCCGACCAGATATGGCAGCAATATTCAAAGCAAGGATGAATGGTGGACTTATAAATATGTATGATAGATTCTAGCAAGAAAAATTGTCTTGCACATCATAGTAAACCAACTTTCTTAGCAGAAGACTAAGCAATTGATTCAATGTAGTCTTTCCACTTCATGTCAGCCAAGAATATAAATGTATATATAAAATTAAAATATTCCCAAAAATATATTTGTAAAAAGACAGTATGAATAAAAACAAAAGAGAAATGTTTCTTAAGCATTAAATTATATCACTTAGACTCCTCCATAGTTTATATTGACTTATAGAGTTTTAAAGAATATTAATGACCATTCATAAATTTAAAAATTTTAGAAACTTAATATTTTTACTTCTATTTATAAATACTTATTGCAAAATAAAATCTTTACATTTATATTAATAAATTATATCAGAAGATGAAATGCGTGGTAAAGAAAAGTTTTCCTTTTGTCTTTATTCATATATATATATATATATATATATATATATATATATATATATAGTCTTTCTATATATATATATATATATATATATAGTCTTTCTTTTCTTTTTAATATATATATATATATAATCAACTAATTAAACTTGGAAGAAATTCAGCCTATATGGCAGTTTCATTTACTTAAATTAAATAAAAAGTGCTGTACATTTCTATCAATGCCAAATGACTATATCAAATTAACTGATTAAGCTAATTAATTATGCACATGGGAAGCTCCACACTGTAGCTTACTGAAAAATGCCAGAGGATAGTCAATAAAAGGTGTCAAATTTACTTAAAAATGGCAAATGGTGATGCCTGCAGAAATAAAAAATAATTAAATAACTAGAAATTGGATAAGAAGGAATGTAATTGTTTGTTGTGATACAGCAGAAACTTGGTCAAAAAGAATAAATATCTGAGTAGTTTCTAATGTAAGATATTCTGAACACTTCCTGAACTGGACAAGAAAGAACTCAAAAACTCAGTCACAAGAAAGAAAGCTGATGATAACACATAAAATCAAGAGACAACATTGATAGACTTTATGCAAAAGTGAAAAAGGGAAGATGAGGATTCATCTGGATCAAAAACTGAATTAACTCTTCAACCAAGGAATTTGATGACTACATAAGTTAGAATAAGAAAGAACTATTGTGGGTAGACAAGTGACTATATGAGTCAATGAGAAATCAGTTGAAGGGGACTTGATCAAGTATCAAACAACTGGACAGATGAACAACTGAAGGAAGCACAAAGAAAGATTAAGAACAAAGGAAAGCAAAAAAAAAAATAAGGAAGAAAAAAAACAAATTGTTTTGCCCCTAAAACTACAATTAAGACAAGTTCTTCTTCCTCTAATTTTATGTGCTATGTTCCTTCAGAACATTAGTGATCATGGCCTTCCACAATTTTTTGTCTTTTTGTAGCTCTTAATAAATTTTGTCTTTTTATAATCTCTGAATCCCATTTACATAAGCTTGTTAGGTAGATTATGCAATGCTGTCCTTTTGCTTTCAATCTGTTCTATAAGTATATGATTTTTTAAGGACCTTTTTCTTCATTATGTGCCCTAGAAACTCCAACTGTCTCTTAAGAGGATAAGTAGAGAATCAAGAAAGGATAGCAAGTTATCTCTGAAAAGTAAAAAATAAGTATGATTTAGTGGGAAGAGTTATCCTCTGCAAACTGCAAACAGCTGTGACATGCTCAAACAGTCTAAAGCAGAATTTATCTTGCAGAATGAAAAGCATAAAACTGATTTGAAATTTGAGATTCAAATAGATCATTCAATCCAGACCAAAAGATTACATCCAATTTTCATGTAAATTATTATGAATAAAAAAATAATTCTATCAGATTATGGATTTTGTTAATTTTACTGTGACTCACAGCAAAATTGTAAAAAGTGATAAACTAGAGCAGTTTGCAATTTATTAGCAAAATTTACATTGTTCAGACAGTTGTCCTCATCTTTGTTGTCATATTTACAATGTTTTGACCATTGTATACTCTGGCCCTCTTTATATGTTTGAAATTTTGAACCAAGACCTTTATTTCATCTAATGGGGTAGATTGTTCTCGTTCTGTATGTCATGCATCTTCTAGATATCTCACTATCAATTATCTTCCTTTTAACTTAACTCTCCAAGTTTTCCTCTCTTATGTAGCCAGGTAAGAACTCACAACCTTTTGGGTCAAGACACTGGATTCAATCAACATTTTTATTCACTCGGCCATGTTGATAGCTGTCATTTAGTGTCGGAATGATTGGAACAATTCTGAAATGTTTAGTAAATATGCCTGAAATATGAAAAACTATCAGATCCATACAGACAAAAGCAAGACTTGAATCTTTTGAAGAAATGGCTGTAGACTTGCTGTTATTTGATATTAAATAAAAGTGAACAGTTATTAGTGGATTGAAAAGTCAGAGAAGAAGCAAAGTGAAAGGAGAGGGAGAGAAAAAATAGAAGAAATTTGGTGAGAAAGGATCATCTATTCTGAAATATTTTTATTCGTCCAAATACATAAAATATGTTAGTAGATTATGTCTGACAGAATGTGATTTAAGACATTAACTTGATATAATCCTATCACTCAAGAAGTGTATTTAAACAATGATATATAGGAAATGAAGTTTGAAATAATGTGAGAGAAACTTTGCAGTTTTCTTCTGTAGGATGTTCTTTTCCCTTTCAATGAAAAAAATAATTGGAAATAAATTAAAAAAGTCAAAAGTTTCAGTTCTTCTTTTTCTTTTGCTCTAAGATTGGGATTCTTATGAAAGAGTGACTCAAAGCAACAGAAATGTGATTCTACAGAAGGATGCTGATGATAACATGGACTGTACATGCATGCAACAACAAGGTTTTGGAGAGGATGCAAATAACAAGTAAAACTTATACTTAGCATCAGGAAGAGACAGCTGAGGTTTCTGGGAAATGCAATGAGAAAGGAGGGCTTGGAAAATATAAAATGTACAAGACAGATAGAGGGAAAGCAGCACAAGATATACTTCATACTTGATGGACTTCAGCAGTTGTATGGCAAAACAGGGTTTAGGAAAGATACTAAGAGGAAAAGTATTGAGAGGGACAAGGGACAGGGGCAAGTGAAAGTCCATGATTGTCTATGTCCTAGAGGGACATGGCTCATAAAGAAAAAGAAATTAGGGAAAGTCAAACAATCTGGATTAGTGAGGAAAAGGGGATGATGGAAAGATCCAGGGAGTTGTGACAAAAAAGAGGCTATCAAAATGTGGTTAAGAAGAAGTGAGTAATAATGAATTATAATCAAGTAATAATTTTTTTTTTCTTAAAAAGTCACTTACATCTAAACAGATGTTTTACCAAAAATATATTTAAAATAACAGTTGTAAATGAACAGATAGTTTGAATTTATTTGATGTCTAAAGTTAAACCTTTGCTTATACCTTGCTGATGTTATCTGGACAGAACATGCCACACACCTGCCTGATCAGACAACTGCATAATCCAATGCTCTAGGCTTGTAGGTAGGTATAGTGATATCATCACAGATGTTCATCTGTCAACACCTTATCTAATAGAATGAAAGAAAAGCTAAAATCTTGGTCTCCTTACAATGTTAGGTCAGTTGTTTTAAATTTGTAGTATGCTTAATACTAAGAAACAAATGTTTTTATATGGGTGTGGAAAGAGTTTTAGGGATGTGGCCCGGAAAGTTTGGAAATCACTGTTATAAGAGATCCAAATAATAGCCATCTAGTGCATATAGATCCAGAGAAATAGATTCAGAGAAATCTATCAACTTTAGGCCAGAGTTATCTTTCAAAAGACTCAGGTTTTGTGAACAAGTTTAACCAAATTCTTTTAACATCTTCTTACTGGATATTTATAGACATAAAAAATAATAAAAGTTTTCCATTAAAAAAAAAATTAAGAAATATTGAAGAATTCATCATGTTTGGGATTTTAATTTCTTTGATTTATTAAAAAAATATTATTACAGTTGTTTGGTTGGCTGATTTTGTTTAGTAGCATATGAACCTTTATGGCTTATTTAATGCCAAAATCTAAATATTTTGTATGTAATTCTATGCTTTCAACTATAGATATTTTGTACATAATTTTATACTTTGAGGTTAAAAGATATGTCTTTTAAATATATAATTTGTATTACTATCATTGGTAATTAAAAAATATATTACTTGTAATATTACTATAAATTGTTTTTATATATTTTTAGTTTTGTATTGACTGTCATTCTGCTATAAAAACTTATTGTTGGTAATTTTATTATAAAAATTTACTGTTGTCTTTTATTTGGGGGTCCACTAGCTGGGACCCTAACAGGTTCTACTATCCTGGGTCATGACTGACCTGGGAATAACAGCATTTAAGAGGTCATTCCATGCTCCTCAAAACCTCTAATCTCTTGATAAGGATGAATGTTATTCCAGGAAAAAAACAGTTTTAATATGGTGGCAATATAATGGATATCAGCTTGGAAAGTGAAATCAGTAAGCAGAGTTAAAAATTGTGGGTTAATCTGTTGTGTTCACTGTCGCAAAAATGTTTTTGGGAAAGGTATGAATCTGTTATCCACCCAAATGTGGCAACCAGTCAAAAAGAATGAAAACTCTGAATTCTATATCATGGAGAGGTGGTGGAAAACTGCTCTACCATCTTTACAATTCATAAATAATAAAGGAAAAGGAATTTGTTGAGAGTCATGATCACCTATGTTATAAAAGAAAATGAAAGAAAAATATGACTACAAGTGATTTCATTCAGAATATTTTCCTTGTCTTTGTATTCTTCACAAGTTTTCGGGCCTTCTCTCAGGTCTTCTTTATGTACTGTGTCCTTCCAGGATATAGGCAATCATGGACGCCCACTTGCCTCTTTCCCTTGTCACTCTTACCTATTTTCCTATTGGTATCTCTTCAAAACCCTACTTTGCCATCCACTTGTTCAAACTCATCAAGTATGTCTTGCATTGTTTTCCTCTGTCTCTCACTTTTTCTATCTGTTTTATGAGTATTAGGTTCTCTAAGTCATCCTTCCTCATTAAATGTCCCAGAAACCTCATCAGTCTCTTTCTGATGCTAAGTATAAGTTCATTTTTTTATTTGCATCATCTCCAAAACCTTGTCATTGCTCACATGCTCAATCTATGGTATCCTTCCATTCTTCTGTAGAACTACATTTCTGTTGTTTCAATTTTCTCCTTCGTCTTTGAGGAGATTGTCCAGAGTTCACTGCTATATAGGAAAACAGATATCACTTAACAGTCCTGTACTCTTTTTTGTTTCCAATTTCCTATCTTTTAATACTCTACTTAGTTTTTGAAATGTGTCCTTGGCCAATGCTCTTTCTGATCTCATTGACACACTTCCTTGGCCAATGCTCTTTCTGATCTCATTGACAAACTTCCTTGGCCAATGCACTTTCTGATCTCATTGACACACTTCCTTGGCCAATGCTCTTTCTGATCTCATTGACACACAGAACAATTGACAGGTATTTAATTTTCTGCACCTGTTTGATTTTAGTATCCTTGACCTGTAGTTTGCATTTTAGGGTCTTCTTTTTGCTGATGACCATGCATTCAGTTTTCTTGGAGTTTATGTTTAGCCCTTTCATCTTGCATTCCTTTGCTACCTTCTGTAAGCGGTCCTGTATTTTCCTTTCCATGTTTGCTGTCAGTACTGTATCATCTGTGTATCTTATATTGTTGAGAGTGTGGCTGTCAATGATGAATCCTGACAGGACTTCTAGCTGTCAGAATTGTTTTGCTGTACAGTTTAAATAGATTTGGTGAGAAGACACATCTTTGTCTTACACTCCTTTCCATTTTTGTATATCTGCTGAACTCATTTCCTCTCTGTATGCAGGCAGCTTGCTGCCAGTATAGGTTCTTGATTATTCTAATATCTTTTTCGAATATATCAAGGTTGCCAAGCATCTCTAACAAGTCTTTGTAGCATACTTTGTTGAACATGTTTGCATAGTCTATAAAATACAGGTACATGTCATTCTGCATTTGTATTGCTCTTTCTAATAACATTCTGAGCATGAATACTGCATTCCTTGTTCAGATGTCTCTGATGAACTTCTACTGTTCTTCTCTTATCTCTGGACTAATTCTGCTGCACCCTCTGTTCATCAGAATCCAGATGAGTTTTATTATGTGGCTCATTAAACTGATTATTTGGTGTGAAGTTCACATTCCTTTGCACCTGGCTTCTTAGGTAGTGCTATGAAAATTGATCTGCTTAGGTCCTTCGGTATATTGCCACTGTTGTTGATTTATTTTATTATTTCGGTAATCATGTCTACACCAAAATTGTCTAAGGCTGTCAGCATTTCTATTACAATAGATACATAATTAAAAAGTCATTAAAAAATTTGAAAAAAGAAAATTTAAAGAAAAGTCACATGTAATCATTAAAACACCTTGTCTAGCAAAATTCAGTCAAGAATTTTTTTACTATTAATTTATAAAATAAAATGGGATTATGAATTAACTGTAAGTTAAAAATTTGATTTCCTTTTACTATAGAAAGTTTCTTCTGAAAATGATGTAACTTATTTTATTATGTTAGCTCACAAGGTCAGTGGCAGATATTGGTGATATGTCAATAGAGGTTCAGACTTACTATCAGTAACCCATATTTTTTCTTGTTACAGTTGAGCAGGAGACTGGCAAAACTGACTTTGACATAAAAGTGTACATGATTCAGAGGAGTATTATTGAATTCTTCCATGAAAAATAAAGTGCATCCAGTGAATTGGTGCTAAATGTTTATGGAAACCAAATAATGGCTGGGAGCTTAGTAAGGTAGTAGGTCATGCATTTCAGAAGTAGTGACAGCAAAGTATGTGGCAAGACACATTCTGAAAAGGCTTGTATAGTTGTCAACCTATGAAATGAAAACTTTTGTTCATCACTGGTGAAAATGCACAGCTAAATGTAGGGAACATATAAAAAACAGAGTTTTGTAGCTGAAAATTTTCCCTATGCAACAGTTTTATTATCTTCTCTGAATCTGTTATAGTTTCCATGGAAATAAACAGGAGGCACTATTTATTGAGTGCCTTTCTCTCTCCCTCACACACACATATATATAAATATAAATTCTTTCATTTGCAAATATTTACAAATTATATATATTTTTAAGAAGCATATAAATAAATTCTCAACTGAATCTAATTGCCAGTTTATGCAATCTGTACATCAATTTGGACATAATTTTTAATATATACAAATAAAGTTGCTTAGCAATTAGCAGATATATGTTTATTCATTGAGAAATGAAAATGAAATGTCAAAATTTGAAAAAGTCAGGATTGATGAAATCATTTGAAAATTTTAATTATATTAAATATTCTAAATTCAACTAATTATGTCTTGTAATCAGTAAAAATATTTTTGCTAAATTGTTTTATTATAAGATAAATAATTTAAAAGAATAAAGTTAGATAAAAATAATCATCTTTCTAAAATAACTCAAAATCTTTGCAATTTTTATAATTGATTTTTTAATGATGAAAAGATAATTTATTGCCAATAATTACTGTTTCTGCAACAGTGCTCACTATCTTTTATTTAGACTCAAAGTGTGGAAAAGATCAGACTTTCATCTTTGTTATCACAAGACCCTAATGGAAAGAGATACATAGTTAAATCACTGGAAAGATTAGGCTGAATTAGTTTTCAGCCTGGCAATGTGTTCAACACTTAACCTGATGTTAGCAAATCTTAAAACTTTTGACTATTAAGCTATATTTTACCTTGTACCACTCTCAACTAAACATTTTATTTTTTTACTGGTTGATTCAGAAATTACCGAGTCATAAATTCATTAATGTTTCTCCTAGCTGACTGATGTTTGAAGCAGCTGTCACTTAAGAGGCTAAAGATTTAATAGTTAAGAGATGAATAAGTTGACTATGATTATTTTCCATTGAATTAACAAAGTGAAAAGCAGAATAAATTTACTAAGTGTTCTAATGAAAGCAAAAAGCTACAACTTGAAGAAACACTTCATTATAGAGAAAAGCTGAAAAGCATAACCCCAAGAGCTTTCACTATTATACAAAAAATGAGATGAATTAAAATTTTTGACAAAAACTATAACAATTTCTTTGGTATGGTTTGCTAAACCTCCAATCAAGAGTTAACTGGGACAGGAAATTGCTCATAAATTTTAATGCCTCCAAACAAAACTTCTCTCCTTTAAATACCATAGAAAAATGTTCCTACAAGCCATCATCCAAGTTGCACCCCCTTGGCCTCACTTTTTCAACTAACCTGACATAGAACGAATATATCAAATATGTTGGGTCTCTGTGTTGAGCCAGAAAGTTTATCTCATCAGAATCCATCTTGCACATTTTCAAATCTATCATTCATCTGTGCGTTGAGTACTGCTGCCATATATGGTTGGATGCTTCTGTTATTTATCTTGAAATTCTCAACAAAATCCAAAGAAGGATCTACAGTGTAATCATCCTGACTTGACATCTTAACTTCAGTTATTTTCTTGCCACTCTGATGTGGCTTCCCTCTGTCTTTTCTAGAAATATTTTTATGGACACTACACTGATGAACTTTTTTCCCCATGAATTTAAGCATGCTACTAGATTGGCATCTAAGTCCCATCCTTTAAATGTTAAAATAGTAAAATGTAACCACCTCTTCAACTCAAACAGTTTCTTTTCTTGCACTTAGCCTGTGAAATTTGTTTCCATTTAATGGTTTCCCTGATACTTCAAAAATTTACATGCAATATCAGTTATCCCCTTCTGTCTTCATGAATCCCATTATCTTTTATCCTTTTTTCACAGTAACCCCTGTACCCAATCTTTTCTCTCACTGTAATCCCCTGGGTACTAATAGTGGTTTCACATTGCTTGAAGTGAAATGATTAACAAAATAAAATAAATAGCTAAAATTAAGTTATTTTCTATTGGTACCACCATTAATTTTGTAATAGATCATGATGGTAATTATCTATTGGTAATAATCTATTGGTACCACCATTAATTTTGTAATAGATCATGATGGTAATTATCTATTGGTAATAATCTATTGGTACCACCATTAATTTTGTAATAGATCATGATGGTAATTATCAATTGGTAATAATCTATTGGTACCACCATTAATTTTGTAATAGATCATGATGGTAATTATCTATTGGTAATAATCTATTGGTACCACCATTAATTTTGTAATAGATCATGATGGTAATTATCTATTGGTAATAATCTATTGGTACCACCATTAATTTTGTAATAGATCATGATGGTAATTATCAATTGGTAATAATCTATTGGTACCACCATTAATTTTGTAATAGATCATGATGGTAATTATCAATTGGTAATAATCTATTGGTACCACCATTAATTTTGTAATAGATCATGATGGTAATTATCTATTGGTAATAATCTATTGGTACCACCATTAATTTTGTAATAGATCATGATGGTAATTATCTATTGGTAATAATCAATTGGTACCACCATTAATTTTGTAATAGATCATGATGGTAATTATCTATTGGTAATAATCTATTGGTACCACCATTAATTTTGTAATAGATCATGATGGTAATTATCTATTGTTAATAATCTATTGGTACCACCATTAATTTTGTAATAGATCATGATGGTAATTATCTATTGGTAATAATCTATTGGTACCACCATTAATTTTGTAATAGATCATGATGGTAATTATCTATTGTTAATAATCTATTGGTACCAGCATTAATTTTGTAATAGATCATACGGTAAATATCAATTGGTAATTATCTATTGGTACCACCATTAATTTTGTAATAGATCATGATGGTAATTATCAATTGGTAACAATCTATTGGTACCACCATTAATTTTGTAATAGATCATGATGGTAATTATCTATTGGTAATAATTCATTGGTACCACCATTAATTTTGTAATAGATCATGATGGTAATTATCTATTGGTAATAATCTATTGGTACCACCATTAATTTTGTAATAGATCATGATGGTAATTATCTATTGGTAATAATCTATTGGTACCACCATTAATTTTGTAATAGACTGCGATGGTAATTATCTATTGGTAATAATCTATTGGTACCACCATTAACTTTGTAATAGATCATGATGGTAATTATCTATTGGTAATAATCTATTGGTACCACTACTAATTTTGTAATAGATCATGATGGTAATTATCTATTGGTAATAATCTATTGGTACCACCATTAATTTGTAATAGATCATGATGTGTAATTATCTATTGTACAATCATTGGTACCACCATTAATTTTGTAATAGATCATGATGGTAATTATCTTATTGGCAATAATCTATTGGTACCACCATTAATTTTGTAATAGATCATGATGGTAATTATCTATTGGTAATAATCTATTGGTACCACCATTAATTTTGTAATAGATCATGATGGTAATTATCTATTGGTAATTATCTATTGGTACCACCATTAATTTTGGTAATAGATCATGATGGTAATTATCTATTGGTAATTTTATCTATTGGTACCACCATTAATTTTGTAATAGATCATGATGGTAATTATCTGTTGGTAATATCTGTTTGGTACCACCATTAATTTTGGTAACAGATCATGATGGTACTATCTAGCTGGTAATTATCATTGGTACCATCATTAATTTTGTAATAGATCATGATGGTAATTATCTATTGGTAATAATCTATTGGTACCACCATTAATTTTGTAATAGATCATGATGGTAATTATCTATTGGTAATAATCTATTGGTACCAATTATCAATTTTGTAATAGATTTATAGTGATGGTAATTATCTATTGTACAACTGATGGTACCACCATTAATTTTGTAATAGATCATGATGGTAATTATCTATTGGTAATAATCTATTGGTACCACCATTAATTTTGTAATAGATCAGTGATGGACACTTTATCTATTGGTAATTATCTATTGGTACCACCATTAATTTTGTAATAGATCATGATGGTACTATCTATTGGTAATAATCTATTGGTACCACCATTAATTTTGTAATAGATCATGATGGTAATTATCTATTGGTAATAATCTATTGGTACCACCATTAATTTTGGTAATAGATCATGATGGTAATTATCTATTGGTAATAACCATTGGTACCACCATTAATTTGTAATAGATCATATTGTAATTATCAATTGGTAATAATCTATTGGTACCACCATTAATTTTGTAATAGACCATGATGGTACCATTCATTGGTAATAATCTATTGGTACCACCAATAATTTTGTACATCATGATGGTAATTATCAATTGGTAATAATCTATTGGTACCACTCATTAATTTTGTAATAGATCATGATGGTAATTATCTATTGGTAATAATCTATTGGTACCACCATTAATTTTGTAATAGATCATGATGGTAATTATCTATTGGTAATAATCTATTGGTACCACCATTAATTTTGTAATAGATCATGATGGTAATGGTCTATTGGTAATAATTCATTGGTACCACCATTAATTTTGTAATAGATCATGATGGTAATTATCTATTGTTAATAATCTATTGGTACCAGCATTAATTTTGTAATAATAGGATCAAGATGGTAAATATCATAATTGGTAATTATCTATTGCACCACCATTATTCTTGTAATAGATCATGATGGTAATTATCAATTGGTAATAATCTATTGGTACCACCATTAATTTTGTAATAGATCATGATGGTAATTATCTATTGGTAATAATCTATTGGTACCACTATTAATTTTGTAATAGATCATGATGGTAATTATCTATTGGTAATAATTCATTGGTACCAATAATAATTTTGTAACAGATCATGATAATTATCTATTGGTAATTATCTATTGGTACCAACGGTCAATTTTGTAATAGATCATGATGGTAAATATCAATTGGCAATTATCTATAATGGTACCAGCATTAATTTCGTAATAGATCATGATGGTAACATCTATTGGTAATTATCTATTGGTACCACCATTAATTTTGTAATAGATCATGATGGTAATTATCTATTGGTAATAATCTATTGGTACCACCATTAATTTTGTAATAGATCATGATGGTAATTATCTATTGGTATCTATCTATTGGTACCACCATTAATTTTGTAATAGATCATGACAGCACTATCTATTGGTAATAATCTATTGGTACCACCATTAATTTTGTAATAGATCATGATGGTAATTATCTATTGGTAATTATCTATTGGTACCACCATTAATTTTGTAATAGATCATGATGGTAATTATCTATTGGTATAACTATATTGGTACCACCATTAATTTTGTAATAGATCATGATGGTAATTATCTGCTGGTAATAATCTATTGGTACCACCATTAATTTTGTAATAGATCATGATGGCAATTATCTATTGGTAATTATCTATTGGTACCACCATTAATTTTGTAATAGATCATGATGGTAATTATCTATTGGTAATAATCTATTGGTACCACCATTAATTTTGTAATAGATCATGATGGTAATTATCTATTGGTAATAATCTATTGGTACCGTTATCAATTCTTGTAATAGATCATGATGGTAATTATCTATTGGTAATTATCTATTGGTACCACCATTAATTCTTGTAATAGACTGCGATGGTAATTATCTATTGGTAATAATCTATTGGCAAGACCACCATTACCTAACAGATCATGATGGTAATCATCTATTGAGAATTAGTCTATTGGTGTACCACCATTAATTTTGTACTAGATCAACATGCACTATCTATTGGTAATAATCTATTGGTACCACCATTAATTTTGTATGGATCATGATGGTAATTATCTATTGGTATTAATTCATTAAATGCACCATTAATTTTGTAATGATCATGATGGTAATTATCTATTGGTAATAATCTATTGGTACCACCATTAATTTTGTAATAGATCATGATGGTAAATATCAATTGGTAATTATCTATTAAAATTGCATTAATTTCGGTAATAGATCATGATGGTAATGATTTGTTGGTAATTATCTATTGAAGCCCACCATTAATTTTGTAATAGATCATGATGGTAATTATCTATTATAATAATCTATTGGTGTCACCCATTAATTTTGTAATAGACTCTGATGGTAATTATCTATTGGTAATTATCTATTGGTACCACTCATATTAATTTTGTAATAGACATGATGGTAATTATCATTGTACACTATTGGTACCACCATTAATTTTGTATTAGATCATGATGGTAATTATTTATTGGTAATTATCTATTGGTAACATCATTAATTTTGTAATAGATCATGATGGTAATTATCAATTGGTAATAATCTATTGGTACCACCATTAATTTTGTAATAGATCATGATGGTAATTATCTATTGGTAATAATCTATTGGTACCACCATTAATTTTGTAATAGATCATGATGGTAATTACTCGGCTGGTAATAATCTATTGGTACCACCATTAATTTTGTAATAGATCATGATGGTAATTATCAATTGGTAATAATCTATTGGTATCACCATTATCTTTGTACAGATCATATTGATGGTAATTATCTATTGGTAATTATCTATTGGTACCACCATTAATTTTGTAATAGATCATGATGGTAATTATCTATTGGTAATAATCTATTGGTACCACCATTAATTTTGTAATAGATCATGATGGTAATTATCAATTGGTAATAATCTATTGGTACCACCATTAATTTTGTAATAGATCATGATGGTAATTATCTATTGGTAATTATCTATTGGTACCACCATTAATTTTGTAATAGATCATGATGGTAATTATCTATTGGTAATAATCTATTGGTACCACCATTAATTTTGTAATAGATCATGATGGTAATTATCAATTGGTACACCTATTGGTACCACCATTAATTTTGTAATAGATCATGATGGTAATTATCTATTATACCATTCATTGGTACCGCAAAGTAATAATTTTGTACAGATCGCGATGGTAATTATCTATTGGTAATAATCTATTGGTACCACCATTAATTTTGTAATAGATCATGATGGTAATTATCAATTGGTAAAAGGCACTCATTGGTACCACCCACAATTTTGTAATAGATCATGATGGTAATTATCAATTGGTAATAATCTATTGGTGCCACCATTAATTTTGTAATAGATCATGATGGTAATTATCTATTGGTAATTATCTATTGGTACCACCATTAATTTTGTAATAGATCATGATGGTAATTATCTATTGGTAATAACTATTGGTACCACCATTAATTTTGTAATAGATCATGATGGTAATTATCTATTGGTATCATCTATTGGTACCACCATTAATTTTGTAATAGATCATGATGGTAATTATCTATTGGTAATAATCATTGGTACCACCATTAATTTTGTAATAGACTTCATGGTAAATATCAATTGGGTAATTATCTATTGGTACCACCATTAATTTTGTAATAGACTGCGATGGTAATTATCAATTGGTAATAATCTATTGGTACCACCATTAATTTTGTAATAGATCATGATGGTAATTATCTATTGGTAATAATCTATTGGTACCACCATTAATTTTGTAATAGATCATGATGGTAATTATCTATTGTGTTTAATCTATTGGTACCACCATTAATTTTGTAATAGATCATGATGGTAATTATCTATTGGTAATAATCTATTGGTACCCAGCATTAATTTTGTAATAGATCATGATGGTAATTATCTATTGGTAATAATCTATTGGTACCACCATTAATTTTGTAATAGATCATGATGGTAAATATCAATTGGTAATTATCTATTGGTACCACCATCAATTTTGTAATAGATCATGATGGTAATTATCAATTGGTAATAATCTATTGGTACCACCATTAATTTTGTAATAGATCATGATGGTAATTATCTATTGGTAATAATCTATTGGTACCACCATTAATTTTGTAATAGATCATGATGGTAATTAGAAGTAAGAGGTGGTCAGATTCTGTGCTGGTGTTATTATATGATGAATACATAAAATACAAGACATTAGTGAGTTTATAAAATATAGTCATTGGAGAGATGTGCATTGTGGTCTAATGGAATGAGAAATAGGAGAGCTGAGTTTGAATTCCACTCAATTTCATTTCATTCACTTATGCACACATATCCTTGGGAAAGATATTAATCCATCTCTTCTCCCTCCAGGTATGGGTTCAATAGCAGAACAATCTGTGTTATATAGCATTGGTTGGCAGCCAGTCTACTGCAGAGAGTAATGGCAGCCTACTGTGCAAAAAATTTTGCCTAGTAAGTAATGTCTATTTCAAGACATGATTGCCCAATTATGTATCGTGTATGCAAATTAACTGATTGATTGACTTGAGGTGATGGCTACAATATGTTCTTGATTTTTGACTTTGCCTTATATAAAAGCACTTCTAAATTTTCTTTTTTTACATTACAATCCTACAAAATACTGGCAATCAAGAAACAAGCCTAGTGATAGAAGAAAAAATGGATCTATTCTCTAATCTATTTTAAATCTTCAACAACAGTAAGACATAGACCAGGAGTGGACAATTTTACAGCCTGCAAGCTACATGCAGTTTGCCAGAGTTTTCAGTGGCCCATGGAATCATTCAGGAAAAATCTTTAAATCTAACATTTTCTCCAACTTATCACAGTAAATGTTAGTGGTGAGGCTAACTTCAACCAAGAACTGCTTTGATTTTTATCAAATTAATTTTTCCATCACTATGAACAACAGTTTTTAGTTTTCCTATAATGTTGTCTTGAACAATGACTTCACTTTCGAGCTTGATAGAGACAGACTGAAAGCAAAATAAACATGGTTAGAAGTAAGTAAAGTTTGTTGCACTTGGATACATGGTCTTAACTTGTTAGCATAAATGTATACTTTTTTGTTTTTGTTTTATTTATTTATTACATGTATTATGCATATAATTTACATTTACACTTTGCATTAAATGAAATATTTATGTAAGCTAATGAATATGATCTGTTTTAGAAAGAGCAGCCCTTTGCTAAATGCAGCCTACTCTAGGCCAAATTAATTGCCCAACCCTGACATAGACCAATGATAACTAAGATTCACAAAGAAGTTATGAAAAAGTAGGCAGTTGGAAGCAGAAAAATAAAAAATTGTAATATTATTTTTCATGTATCATGGCTCTTCAAGATCTAATAACTCTCTACCTCCTATCTATTATAGGTTACTAGATGTTTCCTTCTTAGTTTTTTCCTTCAGTATATCTTGTGGGTATCAAATTCTCCAAACCCACGTTTCTCATTATGTATCCCAAAAATTTCAATGCTTTTTCTGATTCTAAATATGTTTTTGCTATCATTTTCCTTAAAATTTCTCATTTTTCATAGATTCATTCTATGTCATTCTCAGCATCCTTCTGTAGAAACATATTTCTATTGCCTCAAGTCTCCTATTCATCTGCTCTTTAATACTATATAGGAGGCCTGATATTATATAGTATTTCAGGATTTTGTTTTCTTGATTCTGAAGTAACAAAAGTACTTTAATTTTTTACAGATTTTTGCTCCAGTGCTTTTTACTTGTACACATCTAAAGATGATGACTGTTTAATATGGCAAAATCAAAAATTAATATTATTATTATCATTATTGTTTGTATTATATCATTATCAATACTGTTTAACTGTACCATTTTTATAGAAGATATCAGTATTAAAATTATTTACATTGTTTGGATTGTCTTTATCTTTATTGCTATATTCACAATGTTTCAGCTGTTGTACACTCGGACCATCTTCAGTTGATTAGAATTTCAAACCAAACACTTTATTTTAATTACTAGGGTATATTGTTCTTGTTCCATGAGCCATACCACCTTCGGATGTCTTAGTTATCTCTCATTAACTAACTCTCTAAGTTATTTGATTATCATTTAAGGTATTGAATTCCCATCACTTTGAATCTAACCAACACTTTTATCTACTGGGCCAGGTAAATACTACCTCATCTTAGAAGCATAGATAAATATCAGTGTTAATATTTTGGCAATTTAGAGGTATTATTTTTAAGCTGCTAGCAGAATTTAGAAAGCAAAAAGAAAATAATCATTTCTGCCAAAATCTGGTTTATGTGATTTTAATATTGATGGCTTTGTTTTTCTTGAAATAAAGAATATTATCCAAAATCATTACTTAAACTAATTAGTGACCATTTGGAAAATTAAGAAAAATGAATAGCCCTTTTTTTAATAGTTTTATTAATATACTATATATGTGAATGTTAATGAAAAGTTTTCAGACTAACTAAAAATGAATTAAAAATTTGTTATTTGATCAGATTTTGGAAAGTGGATTATAAAATTTCCGTAACCTTCTTAAAGAAGTAAATTTTTTATTGACCAATAATGGTTGACTATTAATAGATGCATGCTGTGGTGTCATAGATATTAGATTAGAATCAGAAATTGGAAAGCAAAGTTTGAATTCCACTTGAATTCATTGTGTTCACTTGTGCACAAATACTCTTGGGAAAAGTATGAATTCATCTCTTGTCTCTCCAGTTATAGTTTGAACAGCATGGCAGATTGGATTCTGCAGAAAGAAGTGGCAACTTACAATGGAAAAATCTTCTGCCTAGTTAGTCATGAATCAAAAGAGACGTGATTGCCCAAATATGTATCACGTATGGCCTTTAACTGACTGACTGAAAAAGAGGCACCTACTCTTTATACCCTTGGGAAAGGTATTAATCCATCTCTTCCCTCCAGTTATGGATTAAATAATAGGACAGATTGGGTTCTATAGCCTTGGCTGGCAACCAGTTTACCACAGAAAGCAATGGCAACCTACTGCGGGATAATCTTCTGTCCAGTCAGTCATTTGAGACATGATCGCCCAAAGTGTGAGTCACGTATGGCACTTAACTGACTTGTTGAATGCCTGAAATGCATTAAAAAATTCAAAATTTCAATCATACAAAAAGAAGGTAAACTTAAATAAATTAAGTCTGGAAGAAAATTAAAAGAAAAATAAGTACATGATGTAAGAAATAATATATTTGCTATTCATAACAATAATGGCTGATTTATGGGAGGAAATCACTTCATAACTTTATTGAAATTGTTGTAAAAATACACTCCCGATCAAAAATTTAAGACCACTTAAAAATCTTTAAAAAGAAATTTTTTTTTACGGATAGATTTTAAACTCCTCCCACTTAAGGTTACCAATACTACAATCTAAAAGGTTATGGAAACAAAAAGCTACATTCCAAACATTTTATTTAGAAATTTATATTTTTATAAAATGAGGCGATTTACACATGATCTGAATTATAAGACCAGGGGTATAAATTGTTAGATCTATGGTAATTCCAATGTTTTTAGTTCAGTTATAGATTAGAAATCACTGTGTAAAAGTGTTACCATGCCTAAAGCAAGCAAACTTACCGAAGTTGAGCATTCTCGAATTCTAGAATTCCATAAGCAAGGTTTGTCACAGCAAGCAATTGCAGCTAAGGTAAATTGCAGTAAAACTGTGATTTGCAACTTTCTAAAGAACAGTGAGAATTATGGAAAAGCAAAATCCTCTGGTAGGCCCCCAAAAATTTCTCCTGCATTGAGTAGGAGAATAAGACGGGTTGTTATGAAAGACAGGGGACTTTCTTCTAGTTAAATTAAGACAGTCACAGATGCTGATTGCAGTCCCGTAACCATCAGACAACACTTACAACAAGAAGGCATGGTAAATAAAAAGCATAAACAAATTCCTTGGCTGCTTCCACATCACAAGGTGGACCACTTAACGTTTGGTCATGAATACCAAACATTGGACGTTGAGAAGTGAAAGAAAGTCCTGTTTTCTGATGAGAAAAAATTCAATCTAGATGGTCCTGATGGCTTCCAACGATATTGGCATAACAAAAACATGCCTCCTGAAATTTTCTCCACATGTCATAGTGGTGGAGGGTCCCTAATGGTATGGTGTGCCTTTTCTTACAGAGGGACAATAGAGCTCCAGGTGGTGCAGGGTCATCAGACAGTGGCTGGTTATGTTAGCATGCTACAAAAAGCATCTTTGATGACAGAGGGCCATCGTTTGTGTGGGGACGGATGGTTATTCCAACAGGATAATGCTGCAATCCACACTGCAAGACAGACCTTGACCTTTCTACAAGAAAATGGGGTCCATCTCTTGGGACATCCTGCATGCTCACCCTACTTGAACCCAATTGAAAATGTTTGGGGATGGATGACAAGAGATGTTTATCAAAATGGCAAACAATATTCAACAACAAATGAACTTCGTGAAGCCATCTTCAGAAGCTGGAACAACATCCCCCACACCTTAATGGAAATGCTTATTTCTAGCATGCCTGACAGAATTTTTGAAGTCATCAAAAGCAGTGGAGGTAGAAGACATTATTAGATTTGGTTGTTGAATGTTTTCATACACTTTTCATACACTTTTTGTACAATTTCGTAGAACTTTTGTCTCTGGTCTTATAATTTTGATCATGTGTAAATTGCCTCATTTTATAAAAATGTAAATTTCTAAATAAAATGTTTGGAATATAGCTTTTTGTTTCCATAAGCTTTTAGATTGTAGTATTGGTATCCTTAAGTTGGAGGAGTTTAAAATCTATCTGTAAAAAAAACTTTCTTTTTAAAGATTTTTAAGTGGTCTTAAATTTTTGATCGGGAGTGTATTATGTATTAGACCATTGCAATTTAGGAGAAAATGTAAACTGAATAATAATAATAATAAAAGGAGAAGAAGAAGAAGAAGAAGAAGAAGAAGAAGAAGAAGAAGAATGAATCTTAATGAAATTGAGAAAAATGATTTTTTATTGTATAACATTGCTATCATCTGAGTATATGCATTGACAACACAGAGCATGGATGAAAAATTTGAAAACTTTTACAGATCACTGGACATTGCCAAAACTAATGTAAATCACATGACATCCCCTTCATCATGGGAGACCTGAATGTTAAAGTTGTAGAAGAATGAGAAGGTGAAATAGCTGGCAAGTTTGGACAAGGAACCTAAAGCAAATGTGGCAAAATATGGATCTAATGATGCACAGTAAATGATCGCTTAGTTACTAACACCTGGTTTCAGTAACAACCAAGGATCACCTTATGGATATGAACAAACCAAGAAAGAGACACAAAGAACCAGTCTGATTATGTGTGCTGGAGGGACAAGTATTTGATAATGTATGGTAAAAGATCTATTTGAACTGTTAGACAAACTAAATTTGGGAAGAAAGTTAAAATAATCCAGAGTTTATATTGGGAGCATACCACCTGCATAGGGATAGAAAATTGAGTAGATCTACAAAAGAAAAAAGGGGTGTATTCTCACCAGATTTGTTCAAAGCCTACAGTGAGGCTATCTTAAAGGAACCGGAGCCCTTTCTAGGATTCAACATCAATGGGCATAATCTTAACTATATGAGATGTGCTTGTGATACTGTGTTGATAGCCAACAAAGAAAGAAAAGATCACAGAGTGTAAAAGAAATTAAGAAGGAATTAACTGTAAGAAGACAGAAATATGGTCACCAGAAAGAGAAAAATGCAAACTATGATTTGGAGATGTCAATATCAAACAAGTATAGAAATTTAAATACCTGGAAAATGTTTTAATAAATGATGGAAAATGTGACTTCAAAATTTAAAGCCACATTGGATTAGCAAAAAACACACTTGAAAAGCTAAACAAAGTACTAAAATCAGAAAGAAACAAAGAAAAAAGTGCTGAATTCTTATGTAATATCGTCTTATGTGTGGTGTCCTTTCAGATTGTAGACAATCATGGATGTGCCCTTATCTCTTGTCACTTTTCTTCTTGATATCTCTCCCAAACCACATTTGCTATCCACAGGCTTAAGCCCATCAAGTATGTCTTGCACTACCTTCCCCTGTCTCTCTTTCACTCGATCAATGCTGTGAGTATTAGATTCTCCAAGCCCTCCTTCCTAATTATATTCCCAGAAACTTCAGTTTGTCTTTTCTTGATGTTAAGTATGAGTTTCATTCTCTCAAAAATCTTGTTGTTGCTCACATGTTTGGTCCATGGTATCCTTAGCATCCTTCTGAAGAACCACATTTCTGTTGCTTTGAGTTTTTCTTTTAACTCTGAGGAGATCATCCAGCATTTGCTGTTATATAGGAGAACAGATATCACATAACAGCCCAGTACTCTTTTTGTTGTTTCAAACAAAATCTTTCTGTCTCTCAATACTCAGCTTAGCTTTCAAAATGTGTCTCTGGCCATGCCAATGTGCCTTTGGATCTCAGTGTCAGAACATTTCCCAGGTATTAAATATTTCTGCATCTGTTTGATTTTAATATCCTTGACCTGTAGTTGGCATTTTGGGGGTTTTCTTTGTCCTGATAATCATACATTCAGTTTTCCTGAAGCTTATGTAATATCAATTATTTTTATAGCAGTGAATGCTGGACAGTTTCTTCATGTATAAAAAGAAGAGTGTAAGTAACAGAAGTGTCATTTTGTACCATAGCAGTACTAAAGAGATCTCCTCCTAGGTAACTTGATTGTATGAATTTAAGCATACTACTAGATTGGCAACTAGGTCTAATATCTTAATGTTGAATTAGCTATATGTAACCATAAATGTTATTCTAATAGTTTCTTTTCTCACATGTCTCACCTCTGGAATTCTGTTCCAACTTTTTGCTTCTCTGCTTGCTAAAATCTTCAAAAATTTAAATGCAGTGACAATCACCATCTTCTGTCTTCCTGAAACCTGTTCTTTTATTGTCCTTTCTTCTCACTAAAGTCTTCTCCTTCTCTTCCACTCCTTGAAAATTTTTGTGTCTTAGTGTCATATTGTCTTGCTTAGGGTGAAATTATTAGAACACTCTTAGCTACTGGTGTATGTTTTCATGGTATATCACACACTAAAAATCTGCCTTCTTCTACCAAGCACCCATAGCTCAGAGGTAGAATTGCAGACTGATGATAATTCGGATTTCATTTCTGGCTAAAAGCAATTAGATGTCTAACTGTACTGATAAGCTGTGATACAGCAAAACAGATCTGTCTGTGGATGACTATATATATATATAATCCACATACAAACGTGTTTTGCTGTATCATAGCTTATCAGTGTGGCTAGACATTCACTTGCTTCTGGCCAGGATCAAAAATCAACTGATTTGGTGTCAGTCGGAGTCACCAACCCCTAAGCCATAGGCGTATGGAATCAGAGAAATTTTAGTGTGTTGTATATATGCGAGGTATGCCAGTCACCAAAAATTCATTGCTAAAGAGTATATTCTGCATAAATTGCAGAAGTGGTAACTGTTTTTTTTTGTTTTTTTTTTTAAATTTTCTTCTCTCGGAAGCTCAATCATAATGAGATCATAATATATTCATCATCCACATACAAGCCTGTTTTGCTGTATCACAGCTCATCAGAGTGACTAGGTCAGGATCAAAACTCGACCAATTTGGTGTCAGGCATAGATATGAATAACTAAACATATAGGTATTCATGCAGGTACACACAAATACATAAATATTTTTCTGGTGTTAATAAAATGATACTCAATATAACAGAACTATTAAGTATATAGTAGTAACTATACATATTATATAAACAAAAATTCAGATCTAGAAATGGTCAGTTCATAATATGCATCTGATGATTGTATTGTGCACAAACTAATCATGCTACAGACTTATGATAATATGTATATTGATTAATATATATATTTGAACTATCACTCTGTAAAAATGATGTAAACTAATTTTTGTGTGCAAGTTATTGCCTGCAAACTTCAACTTAATGGCCTCTACCACTCAAATTATGCTTTTCATATGCCTGTATGTTGCTGCAATTAATGTACTGATATGTAAAAGAAACTTTCTATTATTTAAAAAATCTTAATTTTTAATATAAATAAGTTATTTCAGTAAAGTTTTTCACTAAGGAATATAATATTTATCAAATAAATTGCTTTCAAATTGAAATCTAACATAATTATCATTTTCTATTAAGTTCATTTATCAAGAAGAGTCACCAAATATTTTCCATAAGTTGGTTTATAAAATTATATCAAATTTGTAAAAATATTTTTAAAATGTGATTAAATATGATAAAATAAACATTCATGTAACTTAAGAGATAGCTAAAATCTTAAAAGAAATTCATTAACATTCATGTTTAGAAAGAATAAAACCAGATAAACATGAATGGTAAATACAAATATAAATATGAAAAGTAAATAAAGTGTAATGAAGAAAACAATTTTATTCAAAGATCAAAAAATTCATCTTTATATATAAAAGGTATTTAAATATAAAGGGTACATATGTAAAGGGTACATGTATTGTTACACTCTTCTTCGATATCCCATATCCCTTCATAACATTGACAATTATGGCCTCCACAACTGCTTTGTAACTCTTAATAAATTTTCTTTTTGTTACCTCTCCTAAACTTTCTCCATCATCCATTTACTTAAGCTTGTGTGGTAGATTATGCATTGTCATTCTAGCATTCAATTTCTTCTGTATCATATTTTCAAAAGTTTCTTTCCTAATTATGAGCTCTGGAAATTTAAACTTTCTCTTCATAATGTTAAGTATAAGTTTTTTTTGTATCCATAGTGACATTCTTAAATATTTGAAAGTTATAAATTGGAAGATAGAATTAATATAAAAGAGAATGCAATTATGTGTAGAGGTATGAAGTTAAGTTGGTTGGTTGCTTGCTTTTGTTTAGTGACATATCAGCCTCTATGGGTTATTTAATGATGAAATCTAAATATTTTGTATGCAACTTTATTTTTATTCCTTTTTTTTTTTTAATCGTATCACCCCAAGCAAGGTGGTAATGCCACTGATGTGCAGGGGGCTATGTAATAGAAAAAAGATCGGAAAAGAGAAAGCCGGAAACCACATCCTAAACAGGGAACAAGAGACAATCCTCTTAACCCGTTCAATAGACGTGGGTGGAGTGTGAACTGGGCGATAGATAGATCTATCTACTCCAATTGAAAAAAAAAAAAAGTGAGAAGATTGGAAAAGAGAAAACTGGAAACCGCATCCTAAACAGGAAACAAGAGATGAGCCTCTTCACCTGTTCAACAGACGTGGATGGAGTGTGAACCGGGTGATAGTTTAGTCTATCTACTCCAATTGAAAAAAAAAAAAAAGTGAGAATATTGGAAAAGAGAAAACAGGAAACAAGGGGTGCGCTTCTTCACCTGTTCAATAGACATGGGTTGAGTGTAAACCAGGCGATAGTTTAGTCTATCTACACCAATTGAAAAAAAAAACAAAAAAAGTGAGAAGATTGGAAAAGAGAAAACCGGAAACTGCATCCTAAATAGGAAACAAGGGATGAGCCTCTTCACCTGTTCAATAGAGATAATACTGGTTTTAGGGATACAAGTTTCACCAATCAGCTCATAGCTGGAGGGAGACAAGGTTGAACCAAGTTTCAAAGTTAATATCTGTATATGTATGGAAGTTCACCAGAAACAATATATAAAAGTCAGCCTTGAATTAAATTAGTCACTTGTAGATTAATGCTAGAATTTGAATCTGAGTTGGCATATTGTACACTGAACACTTCTTGAATTTCAGAAAGAGACTGAATGAATAGATTCTTGTTGGCTGTGGAATTTGTCCAGTATTTCTTAGTGATTAAAAAGATGAAATTTTGGTGAGTGATTAAATTTCTGGCATGAACAGTTTTTTACATTATATACATTTGGACTTTTGTCTTCATCCTTGTTGTTATCACACGATAGCCATTACTGTATTAAAAACAACAAATATAAAGACAATAGTCTGAATGTAAAAAAATAATCAAATTGTTAACTTTTGGCTTTTAATCCTTCCAATTACTGAAGTCTAATTTGTAAATTATTCATGAGTACTTAATTTTTGCAGCTGAAAAATCATGTACTCAAAAGTTGGTGAGTTATTATGTACTTTATGTTGTCTCTGGATACAAGTAAATCACTGAAGTTGAGTAATTCAAGCATGATATTTCTTATAATATAATGATCCAAATACATTTGGGGCAAAACTGAATATACAGCGTCTTGCATAAGTATTTAACTCTGATTTATCTTTTCTACACTGTGTAGTATTACCAAATGAAATCCAAATTGATAAATAGTCTTTTTATGATTGTGCCAACACAAAATTCACAGTGCTTTGTAGGTGCAAAATACATTTTATTGTGTGACAAACAATAACTAGGCTAACAAATCAGTATTGGATACATAAGTATTCATCCACCTCCTGGAGTCCACACTATGTAAATTCACCTTTTTTTTTTCAATTATAGCTGCAAATCTTTTAGGGTATATCTCTATCTTATGTTTAATATCTAAAAAAATGAACTTTTTGCCTATTCTTTGAAAAGTTGCAAAAGTTCAGCAAGATTGGATAGAAACTATCCGTGAACATTAATTTTCAAATGTTGCCATAGATTTTCAATTGAATTTAGCTCTGGGCTTTGAATGGGTCATGTTGATGCATTAATATGCTTTGATCTAAACCATTCCATTGTAGCTATGGCTCTAATTTTAGCATTGTTGTCCTGCTGAAAAGTGAATATCTACCCCAGTCTAAAAGTTATTTGCAGACTGTAACAGTTTTTCTTTGAGAATTGCCCGTATTTGACTCCATCTATCTTCCAATAACTTTTCACCAGCTTCACTGATGCTGCCAAAGAAATAGATGCTCATAGCATGCTGCACTTACCACCGTATTTCATGGTAGGGATAGAGTGCTTGCCATATGTAGCATTTTGCATTAAAGATAAAAAGTTCAATTTTGGTCTCATCTGAATGGAGTACCATTTTCTATATGTTTGCTGCATTTACCACATGTCTTGTGGCAAACTGCAAACATATCTTTTTAACTTCCTTCCTGCCATTCGTCCATAATAGTCAGATTTGTGGAGTACATGACTAATAGTTGTCCTGCAGACAGACTTTCGACCTGAGCTGTGAATCTTTGCAGTTCTTCCAGAGTTACAATGAGCCTCTTGGTTGCTTCTCTGAAAACTGGTTAAAACTCAGCTCAACTGCCAAAGATATCTTCTTTTTTTTTTAATCATATCACCCCAAGCAAGGCGATAACGCCACTGATGCGCAAGGGGCTACGTAAGAGTAAAAAGATTGGAAAAGAGAAAGCCGGAAACCACATCCTAACCAGGAAACAAGGGATGAGCCTCTTCACCTGTTCAATAGACGTAGGTGGAGTGTGAACCGGGCGATAGTTTAGTCTATCTCTTTGAAAAATGGCATTTTTCCCACTTTTTCATAAAGGCCAGATTTATAGAGTGCATGACTAACAGTTGTCCTATTGACAGATTCTTTCACTTGAGCTATGGATCTTTTCAGTTCTGCCAGAGTTACCATGGGTTTCTTGGTTTCTTCTTCCCTTATTCAACTTCTCACTTTAGATAGATGGTCTTGTTTCACTACATTTGTGTTTGTGTCATGCTCTTTCCATTTTCAGATAATGGATTTAATAGCACTTCATGAGATGTTCTAAACATGGGATATTTTTTTATAAACTAAGCCTGCTTTAACTTTCTCCACAACTTTATCTTTGACCAGTCCGCTGAACTCATTTGTCTTCATGATGCTGCTTGTTCAGTAATGTTCTCCAACAAACCTGTGAGGCCTTCACAGAACAGGTATATTTAGTTGGACAGTGCAGAATTACGAATTGTAACTTTTCTATTCTTTCCTTTACTCAAAAGTAATGCTTTTAATCCAGTATAGCCTATTAATTGAGGCCTTCATTATAAGAAGGTACTTCTCCGGCATGTATGTGAAAATCAGTTAAGTGTAAGTGTCAGTTTTTTGCATGCAAAAGTAGATAGCTTTTAGCTTCCTTTAAAACAACAAAGTGCTTTATCTCAAATAGATTAAAAGTTATGGCATTTTGAACGTCAACAAACTTTAAACACAATTTTCTTGTTTTTTATTTTGCGGTAGAAAGTACCTTCTGAATGCCTTGTATCACTTCTGAAGGCAACTGATTACATTGAATTTTACTCAGGGTTTAAAGTAAAGAAGAGTGAATATATATGCACCCAAGACTTTTCAGATTTTTATTTGTAAATAATTTTGAAAATCCTGTAATTTTTTCCTCCCCACATCAAAATGAAACTTTATTTGGGGTCGGTCTATTTTAAATAACCACTAATAAAATACATTTGAATCTGTGGTTGTAATGTTTCAAAATTTTTAAGGGGGTGAATATTTATGCAAGGCCCTGGATATTTGACAGTTTGAGGGTATTTGTCTATATTACTGAGATGAGGTAGTATTAACACTATTTACATTATTCAGACTATTGTCCTCATCTTTGTTGCCATTTGTACAATGTTTCAGCTATTGTATGCTTCGGCCTTCTTCAGGTGCTAGGAATTTTGAACTGAACCCTTTATTACGATTCAGATTAGAGGGAAATAACTCATGACAAAAGAGGCTTTGCACAAGCAATGAGAATAATATACCCCAGTGATCATAATAAAGATTTCAGTTCAAAATTCCTAGCACCTGAAGAAGGCCGAAGCATACAATAGATGAAACATTGTACAAATGGCAACCAAGATAAGAACAATAGTCTGAATGATGTAAATAGTTTGAGGGTAGCTTAAAAAAGGGCATTGAAAGCACTTTCTATTGATTGAAAACATACATATATTTCTTGATTGAGCACACCTCAAAGTGGTGTTATAGTTATCAAGCTTGTCTCACTAGTACAATTATGACTGAATAGCGAGTTCAATCCTTACCCGGTACCCCATGCTTTTGGCCTTGTGCTACATCTAGGCTATGCTTAGAAAATCCTCATATGTTTATTGATTAGTTAGAAAAGAGAAATGTTTATACATGAATTTTCATTTGCTGTTCTCAAATTGTTGCATAGATTTGAACTTGTAGTAAATGTAGGATAAGACTCTTCTTTATCAATATCTTTGTGTTGACAATGAAAAAAGTTGCCCTCTTTTTAATAGCTATTTTGTGACAGTGTCTGTGTGCTGTTTGGTACAAATACATTTTCTGAAACATGATAGCGTTGTATTTTTTAAAATAAATTCTTAGCAACATTTAAAACCAAGCTGAAATCATTTTAACGCCTGAGTGAACATACAAATCTTATTCTTAATTTTATTTTTCACTTGACTCAAACTCAGTTATTCATTGATGATGCAATTGGTAAGAGAATTTTCTCAGTGTTATTAGAACTTGATGATTCAGAATTTTACAAGCATCATTATGCAAATAAAATCAGAAGACTAATTTTGCTCTTCTTCTATGTGTTATATACCTCTAGCACATAGACTATCATTGCTCTCCACAACATCCATTGTAGGTCTAAGAAATATTTTGTCTTTTTACTATCCCACCTACACCATGTTCTGTTATTCATTTACTCAAGTGTGTTGGGTAGATCACTTGCTGTTTCACTATGTTCTTCTTGCTTTTACTGTCCTTTGAATATCAAATTTTCCAAGCCTTCTTTGCTTGTTATGTCTCCTAAACATTTCAGCTATCACAATCTGATTCTATATAGAAGTGACCTTTTTGTTTCTATTTTCCTGAAAGCATCTTTATTTCTCATATTCATTGTATATTCAGCATCATTTTGTAGCACCATATCTCTGTTGTCTGTTTGTTTCCTCTTCATCAGTAAGAATATTGTTCAGCATTCACTGCCATACAAGAAAACTGAAATTACGTAGCAATTTATCAATGTCTTATTTGTTTTTGACAAATTTATTTACACTATTTATTTACACTATTTACATTGTTTGGACTGTTGTTTTCATCTTTGTTTCTATATTCATAACATTTCAGCCATTGTACACTTCGACTCAGGTAATTGAAATTTCAAACTGAATCCTTTCTTTCATTCACTGGAATAGATTGTTCTAATTTCATATGCCATGCTTCTTCCAGAATAAAAGTTATTTACCTTTAATACCACTCTCCAAGTTGTAGCCAGGTATTGAACTCACAACTCTTTCACTCAGTTCACTAGATTACTTCAACCAACATTTTTATCCACTAGGCCATGTGTTCATAAGAAATCTAGACTTGTTTATTTGTGTGGTAAAAGCAACCATAGCTGTCTCCCACTTGAACAACTTGGCTATAAAAAGTGATGGTCGAAACTCACATCTGTGTTGATTTGCTATGAATAAAGCTTCATTACAAACTTGAAGGTTCATTTGTTTTCTTTTCAACTAGGAACAAACACTTTCGGTTCAGTCAGTCAGTTAAGTGCCATATATGATACCCACTTGAGGGATCATGTCTCTTTCAATCCCTGACTGATTAGGCAGAAGATTTTCTTGCAGTAAGTTTCCATTTCTTTTTGTGGTAGACTGGTTGCCAACGACGTCTGTAGGATCAAATCTATCCTGCTATTTATCCCATAGCTGGAAGAGATGGATTAATATGTTTCCCAAAAGTATTTGTATGTAAGTGAATGTGTGGAAGTAGAGAGATGGTTAATGTTTTTTGAATTGGTCTTGTGTGAAACATAACCAAACTTCCTACAACTTACAGGTTTTATCCAGAATTATCAGAAGGTTATCAGCAAATGGATTTGTGGAAGAATAAAAGTATACCTTTTTCATGTTTAAATAGAAATTTATTAATAGAAAAGAATAACATGAATTGGTAGAAGTTAATGTTCAATGAGAAACAGTATTAAGAAGTTAAGGGTAACAAGAGATCGTAGTAGTCCTTGCAAAAATGAGTTTATGTGTATATAGGTAAGAACATATGTATGTATGTATGTATATATAAGTGTTTATTGTTGGGTAGGATTGTCTTTGAAGTTATCGCTCAGGGTGAATGGTGAAAAGGAAGGAGGTGCAAAGTGAACGATGAAGAGGAAGGAGGTGAGAGGTGAGAGAGAAAGAGAGAGGTAATAATTATAATGATTGCTTGATGTTTGTTGAGGGACATGTTAATCATGCTTGTAATTTTCTCTCTGGTTATGGTCGAGCTTGCTTTGTCTTTTATTTTCATTTGTGGGTCCCAAAAAGGTCATTTGGGAATTCACTCCTGGATGTGATTTTAGACTTTCCATTAGATGATGAACAAACTTTGCATCGGTTTGCCAAAACAGCTGTAAAAAAAATTTCTGATAATTAAAGATTATTTGAACTTTGTTTTTTTAGATGTTTCCTAGTTTTCTATTGGCCGAAAAACATTTTGCACCGAGCTGTGAAATTTGACAAGTTTTGTCTTGGATTTGCTTTTGGATGTGTGCTTAGCAAGGTTTTGTAAATTCAAGTAAATTCATTTATTTCAAACAAAATCAACAGGTCAGTGCTTAGCATTTTAATTTTTAAATCTAGAACTTATTTTGTTCATTACAAATATAACAAATTCAACTAGAATTAGAAGTTGACTCTCTGATTTCTCATTCAGAGTCTATATCCATTGAACCGCAACACACAGTTGGCTTTAAAGTTTTAATTCAATATGGATTAAGTAATTTATCTTCTGATATAACTTTTCTCATGATGTGTCAGACTGTAAGTGTTCTTTATGCACCCACGTTAAAATAGTATCAACAGACCATGGATTCGAACCCTGACAAAGATGGTTGAAGAATGACTTGATGTGTGAACATTTTTTTTCTTTTTCTTAGGAAGAACTGGGGAAAAAAAGAGAGATGCTAGGGGTGGCTGGCACAGAGAGAGAGGCAAGAGGCAAGGCACTCACAAAATGACATTGATTTATATGACAGTAAATGTACACAACCCAGATGAGAAATCTGCCTCACCAAAGGAAGAGAACTCTCTGTTTCTTTCTCTCCCTTTCTCCTCAGAAAGACCAACTCAGGTTAACTTATTGGCTAGCCTCAAAATGGACCACCCATGTAATGAGAGAAATTATAATTAACCCAGGTATGTGAATGTACAAAATCAACAAACCTTTGTCTCCAAGACTTCAGACCACCTGACATCAGTGAGAAATTTTAATGGGTGATTAAAACCAGATACACAAAATTGACATTAGACTTTTGGGGAAAAATACCCTGATTCCCAGCCAGCCCACCATGCCAGTTTGAATGATTTTTAACAAAAAGGCAGTGTGGATTTGAAAGAGAGGAGATCTGCTTGAGACACGGTCGAGAAAAGTCAAGCCCAAAATGTTCAGACATGAAAGTCCCCTCCCATGCTAACAGGCATGTCTACCATTGCTAAGCAGAGAGAGAACAGGAAAGACTAGTGATGGTGAGACATAGTAGCAGGCAGTAATTTGTGGACTCTGAGAAAAAGTTGCATTGTGTTTTTTTTAAATTTTTTTAGTAATTCTTTATTTGTCTCTGTTGTTGTACAAAAAGTTATAAATATAATCATTAGTTCATATAGACTTGCTTTTGCTTCTGTCTCTTTATTTTTTGTTTGTTTGTTCTTGTCTGCTTTCCCCTGCTTCTGAATTGTGCACCCACCTCGACACTTATTGCAGTTACTGCCAAGTACAACACAAGACAACCGTCCTCTGAGTCCTCAGCTCATCTTGAGATCAGAAATGACAACATGGCAGGGGGAGTGAGGGATTCGATAGATCGTCAACACCTTCAATCACATGAGGATGGAACAGCAGGTGACCGGCTGCAGCCTCAGGTGCAGTTAACTTACGGCCAGTTGACACACACAACACACATATACACAAGCCGGAGACTTTGGAGGGCACTGGGGAGGTCGCAGAAGAATAATGATAGAGAGTGGTCAAAATAAAATATATTTAGGAAAAAAATTATAAAATTGCTTGATTACAAAGAAAAATGTTTTTTATTATACAATGCCTTTCCCAACATTGTTAAAAGAAATACTATGTTTTTCTTATCGTGTATTAATAGAAGCAAAATTAATTGCAAATGAAGGACAGATACCCCTTAGAGATAGAATATTAGAAAAAACTCAACCATAAATGTTTATTTACTTTCAAAGTAAGGTCATCATCTTTGTTGTTATATAACATTTCAGCTGCTGTGCCTTCTTCAGGTATCTGCTAATCTGGGTAACTTTCAGTGAATATAAATAATGATAACTCCTTGTAATATAGTAACAACTCTGCTTTCATGCTAAAAAATGTTTAGTTTATTTTGAGGAATAGTTATAAGCAAGAGAGGAGATGGGATGTGCTTATTTTGTTAAATATCCCAAAAATTCAGACAATATTAATGTTTAGTTTTATTTTGTTTTTTGTACTAATTTCTTAGAGCAATTTATGAATCAAAAAGAATTTATATCTAATCAACATACAGAACTAAGATGGCCACTTGTATCCAAGGATACCTGTCTACTAGGGTGGCTAGCTAATACCTGTTGCAGACACCTGTTCAGGCATATTTATTTATAGTGGTTTATACTGCAACTATGCTGAGTAGACCTTAGTTACAGTTTCTGTGAGAGTGCATTATTTAGCATGATCAACAGTCCAGAACACTCAAACCCTCAGTCACAACCATTAATGGCTCCCAAATGGCTTCATCTACCCAATTTCACTCACTAAGCTTGGGTCAACCTGTCATGTAGTCTTCAGTTATTTTCCAAAGGTGCTGCACACTAAGATTGCCTCGTGCGAACCAATAACATCAAAAAATCACCACCCTGATAAATCAGCCATAGTGAGATTTGAACCTGGGTGTTTTGGTCAAAAAGCAAACACTCTAACCACTCGGCCACATGGCTATAATGATAATAAAGACATTATAGCCAAATTTTATTTTAAAAATCTGTTTACAAAAGTACCTGAGATTTTTATTGTTTTTTTCGGCAATTTCCATTAGTGATGCTGAATTCAGAAAAGTTAGTTTTGTTAAGAGTCTCTGTGTTGGCAGTATAAAAGAAAGTATAGTATATTCCTATCTGGCATTACAAGCTAGAATATGAGACAAAAACCACAAGAATATATGTAAATATAGAATATATTGTTAAATTAAAAATTATGTTCAGATGAAAATAAATCAGAAAAAATTTAATCTCACTTTTGCAAAGATTAATCAACACAGAATTATACAATATATTTTAGAGTAACATCTGATACAAAATAAAATAAAACAAAAATGGTCAATTAGAATGGTGATACTCTTGAGAATGAAATAATTTATTAATTACTTTTTTCGAACCAAAACTCACTGCAGTGTGGCAGAAATAAAAATAATGAAAATACAAAATAAATGGAGTGCATCTTGGAACTAAATCAGAAAATATATTCTATTTGATGTGATGTCATTAACTTCAAATATTCTATAAAAGTTTTCTGTTTGACTGTCTTTAAGATATATATCTGAAAGTCATAACATTTTTAAATACATTCTTTTTAAAAATATTTCTGCATATAAAATTTATACACATGTATATACACACAAGTGATTCAAAAAGTCTGTCACTTAAAGTTATTAGTTGAATTTAGATCTGAAATTTTCATTGTATAATGTTTAATTTGACAAAGAAAATGTTGAAATTAAAATCCCCTTATCATATATAAAAGAGATTGATGCACCTATGTACATTTATACATATGTATACAAGAAATTAAAAGAAAGTTTTCGGATATACATTGTGGGGCATTGAATATTGGTTCGGAACGAGAAATCGGGGAGCCGAGTTCGAATTCCAGCTGAATTCATTGCCTTCACTTACGCGCAAATACCCTTGGGAAAGGTATTAATCCATCTCTTCCCTCCAGTTATGGATTAAATAACAGGACAGATTGGGTTCTATAGCCTTGGTCGGCAACCAGTCTACCGCAGAAAGCAATGGCAACCTACTGCAGGATAATCTTCTGCCCAGTCAGTCATGTCTCTTTCGAGACATGATCACCCAAGTGTGTATCACGCATGGCACTTAACTGACTGACTGACTGTTGTGCTCACTTTATACTAATGCTGTTGCAAAAAGCTTGCATCCTTGTTTTCTCTCCTCCTCAGCTATGAGTTAAATATAAGGGTAAACTGGCCTTTCTAGCTTTGAGTAGCAACCAGTCTAAAAGAAAGAATATTCTAAATTCAAAACTATTGAGGAAGGAATAAGAAGACACTCTGGTATCTTTCTCAAAAAGAATTTGTGCAGAGCCATGATCACTGCTAATATCCTGATTAGACAGTATAAATGAATATGTCAATACAAATACAGGAGTCTGTTGAAAAATTTTCTCCAACCAGAAAGTATTTCTAAAAATAAATTCTGAGTTTTGGTCACATGATCAATGTTGCATTCTGTGTGGTTTCTGGATCTCCATGCTTACTACATAAAACAGTATCAACAAAAATGGTAATTTGTTTTTTGTGTTCATTTTATCAAGATTAATAGCTTTGAATCTAAAAGGCAGAAGTAGGAATGATGTCACATGAGCACATGTAGCACTTTGGCTCAGCATCTCTTTGTGGGTGATATTAGCCAGTCGCAAACCTGAGTGTGGGAGGCATATCAATTTTAGAATTCTCAAGACCCTCTGTTGAATTCCCACCATTTTAGACTTATATTCAAAACCCAGACAAAGGCAATCCATCACTTTCAGAATACTCTGCCCATGAGGCAGTTTGGTCAATCACTGACCATTCTGGCCCTGGCTTTGCTTTCTGTAACATCAGATTTTAGGAAGTGGATTTGACCAAGAAAATTTCTTTACTCACATATGTACATACCTACGTAATGGCTGGCTATTTGTATCTATGGATGCAAGTCTACCAAAGTGGCTAGCTAATCCCGATTGCAGACGCCTGCACAGACACATTTGTGTTTCTTCAACATCCAGAGAGCTCATCTCTGGTTTATACTTCAACCATGCTGAGCAAACCTTAGTAACAGTTTTTGAGTGAGAGCATGTTACCTTGTGTGATTAACAGTCTAAACAAGGATAGAATGCTCAAGCCCTCAGTCACATTGACTTGGAACTTCATGCTAGCTCAACCATCAAAAATGCTGGGATTGCCTCCCCAGGCAGATATAATCAAGACGTTATCTCCTTGACAAATTCGCCATGGTGTAGTTCAAATCCAGTTTTCATGGCTAGAAAGTAAACATTCTAACCTCTCGGATATGTGCTCACATACATATGTACATATAATTTTTCATGTGTTCTTATAAAAAATTCAAAACTGCCAGCCTCATCGTCAATAATAATAATTCACCTGCAAAATCTAAATTGAAGAGAATCAGTGTCATTTATGAATTTATATGTTCTTTGAAGAACTGTGTTCCTCAACTATCCAAATTCATGAACAATTACAACACCACCACAAAATTGATGAGATGAATGACATTGCATGTTTCACAAGACAGTTCAATCCAATTTCATTAAAACACACATTGAGATCTTCCAGGATCTATCCATGATATACTTGTTGATGATACATGCATAATAGCATAATCCACATGCAAAAGAAGATAAAAATTATTGGAAGCATTACTAAGAAAAAAGAGAAATCCTACATGTAATGACATCAATTATGAACTAGGTAACAATGTGTTTACCATGTTCAGAACTTAACATGCACAAGAGGCTATATACAAAAACTTTACACATGATTATTTACAAGTAAAACAAAATTAATTCTTGATAATGACTAAAAGTATAGGCAAAAGTACTCAAAAGTACAAAACCTTTGGATAATTCTTATATAATTTGAGTTCTGAAAAGAAACAAACCATAAAAACACATGAAAAACTAAAAAAAAACTTTAATGATAATACCTTTAATGAAACCTGCATAAAAGAGAGGTTGTTGCCCAAATACACAAGATATATAGCCTATGTTTCTTTAATGAGAAAAGTCCTACAGCAATTTTATATTTCTATTTAATTTAATAATTTAATAGATTTATGAACATTGAAAACTGATGTAAAAATTTGAGTATGAATGTCCCACAGTGTTAAGTCTTGTGATTTGTAACATAGGGGCTCATTAAGCTCTTAATCAAATATTTCCTCATGTTTAAAGGATAAAAGGAAAAACATTGTGAATGTAATGCATTGTGGTTAGAGCTGTAAGAGTATAAAATAGTAATATGTTCAGATATTTTTATTCAAAAATTATATAAAAAATTCTGAAGGCAATTATATGTTTAAAATTCTTGTTTCTTGACATGAATACCAGTCATGTTATTAAATTCATGCTTGAATGTGAATATTTCTAGCTGTCATTAATGCAAAAATACCAGTAATTCTCTTCCTTTTGTGTTTTTTCTTTCATATTTTCATCAGTATTCAGTGTGGAAAAACTATAAAATTAAATTAATTAGCCCTTAGGTCGTATACAATATCTCATATCTACCAATTTCCAAAAAGGAAATATAAAGTTGACTATTTCAATAACACAGAAGCAGTTATTTGACTCTATTAAGGGTAGGTAAATCTGATGTTGTATTTCAAGCCCCAGGGGTTCATTCTCTCAAGTAATACCTCACTTTGTGAGTGAGCTTGAGTTATTACTTGACACCTGAAGCATCTCTGAAAGGGAACATGCCCCAAGGGGCTTGAGCAGTTTTTGTGCTTAGTCATTGTATGTGTGAGTTACCAACCCACCTTAAAGTCAACCTGATTGGCTGGGCATATAAATAAAAACCAACCTTTTCTCATTGTATCTTTTTGAATATAATTTAACTATTCTCATATGTCTAGAACCTTGATAAATATAAAAATTGTTTTTTATTAAAGACACAGATCACTTTAAAATATATTTTTATTAGAATTTAATATGTCTGGAAATAATTTGAATAATATCAAATTAATAGATAACACCATATTCATGGCAAACACTGAAAAAAAAAAACTCCATGAATTCTTTAAAAAAGTATTAAATGAAAGTTAAAAGAAAGGACTAACTAAAAATTGCAAGAAGACAGAATGTCTAGTTGTTAGCAAAAAGGGTCAGTCTAAGATGTGAGCTACAAATTGGAGATGTCAAAATAAAGCAAGTACAGAAATTTAACTACTATGAAATGGTGGTAAATATAAAGATTCCAATAGTGAAATATGCCTTCCAAAAGCTAAACAAAGTATTAAAAAACAAGAAAATTTCAGGAGAATCAAAGAAAAGAGGGCTCAATTACTATGTGATTTTAATCTTCTTATATGACAGTGAGTGCTGGATAATTTATCCATAAATAAAGAGAAGACTTGTGGAATCAAATGTGATTCTTCAGAAAGATACTGAGAAAACTATGTAAGCAATGAGGAAGTCATAAGAAATCTCTGGGGTGCATAATGAGGAAAGTAGGCTAAGAGAATATGTCAGAGGACATACTGAAATCAAGAAGGGCAGTGAGAAACAACATATAACCTACTTAAAAAAAACTGATGTAACTGGATGGCAAAACAGTGAGGAAAGGCTTAGTTAACAGACAAATATCATTGAAAGCTACAAAGGAGAGGACGTTTTGGAGAGCCATGATTACTCATGGCACACCAAAGAAGAAACTGAATTACTTATCTATATTAAGTTAAAGCTTCAATCAAAGTTGGTTATAATGACAGTAAAATGGTTCATATCTTGCAAGTGTTGTTTTTGTTAAGGTTAGTCCTAAAATATCAGAGAATGTTTGTAAAAACCATTGGTTGTGAACATCTTCATGATAGTGTCTTCAGGTCATGTATTTTTAATAATTCTTGAGAAGCATTGTTCCAATTTATGATACATTAAACAGGCAATAATTTTTTCAGCCTTTTAGGATTATTCTTATTCTGTAACACAACATAATGCTTTATACTGAAATGAAAGAAATGAAATTTATGACTGAGAAATAAAATGCATTTTACACATTCGTTACAACTTGTTTTTAATCATTTTCCATCCAAGCAAAGCAATAAAGTCCCAAAGACACAAGGAAGCTTAAGAGTGTTAAAATTTATGAGAAAAAGAAAAACTCTATTAAGGAGAAAGAACAATAAAAGAAAAAGAGTTAAGAAAACAGAAGATAATGATTGACATTGCATTTAAATTTTTGAAGATCAAACTTGATTGGAAAGCAAGAAGCTGAAAAAGGATTCTATATCTGAGAAGTGTGATAAAAAAGAAACTGTCATATAGAATTTACAGTGACATTTAGCCATTTTAACTGTAAAATGATGAGACCTAGCTGTCAATTTGATACTGCTTTGAAGATAACAAAAAGAATACCTCATCAGAACAATTATCATGAAAACATTTATATAAAGCTGTTAGATTGTCACAAAAAATAATAGTGAAGCTAATAATAGGTGACAAAAATAATGGTCACTTAAAGTTTTGTATTTTGAAAAGCCATTTTAACATAGTAGCCATGGTATATATTAGGTGAATTTTGATATACATGCTAATTAGTGATCTCTTTAATAATTTTTAACTTATTTTCAGATAGAAGTATTCTTAAAGCATGACAAAACATGATCTTTGTTTACTTTTCTTGCATGAGTTCAAACTTGGACACAGTGCCTCCAAATCTTCAACAGATCATGAGGAGATAGATCAGACAGTATAATGGTAGTTCCAGAAATTTTGTACTAGTGATGAGAGCCTTGCAGATGAAGAAGGTAGAGGATGGTCATGCCGTCTTGACAAAGAACAATTGCATGCAGTTCTTGAGCAAAATCCATGTCAAAGTGTCAGAGAAATATCTCAGACATTTGGTGTCCGCACTGCAACAGTCTCAAACCAGAGTAAAATTTGAGTAGTGAATAATTGCTACTATTTTGGAAGTGATTTAAAACTAAGCATTTTACTTTTATTTTAAGTTTCATTTATAATTTACATATTAACTGCTCTAATATGTAATTTCTTCAAATTAAAATCACAGTTTTAATAACTTGTATTCAATGGCTTTGACTTTAGCCTAAATAAAGTCTTTTAAGTTATTTAAACCATAAGGTTAATACAAATTACATCATTGATGTTATTTACATTTTGCATATTTAATTGTGCAAAATATATAAAATTAGAAAGAACCTATGAAATGTTTTTTCTATAAGTAAAACAAATTACTATATATCACTAAATTTAATACTGAGATTTTAAAAATATTGTCTCTTTATTAATAAAAGGACAATTTAAAATGCTACATTAAAAAATGAACATAAATTAATTAATATAAGTAGTAATACAGCCGGTGTAAGGGAAATAACTTACTCTAAACTTGTCGGCTGGTTTCAAACAAAAAAATATCATTTCATTTATCAAATAATAATTAATATCTGTTACACTTTTTGCTTTGAGGACATTTATTGCAAGACCTTTTGTAATTTTTGTTTGAATAAATTTGGTGTTGAATTGGATCCACGGAATTTGTAGTTCTATATAAAAGAGTAACAGATGCATTTTAAATCCTATTTATTTACAGCGTAAGCAAGTAAGTAAAAATTGTTTGCCTCCAAAAAGTTTTAATTTTTTTCTTTTTTCCTATTTTCCTTTACTTTTTTTAAAAACTTTTTTTCTTTTCACATGTGGTCACATGCGGCAAATAATGCCATTGCAAAACCTCATAGACATGGGATATGAGAGTTTACAACATTCTCCATATTCTCCTGATCCACTGATTATCATTTTTTAAGCACATTTTTAAATGGTAAAACTTTTAGGTCTAATCAGCTTTTAAAGATTTTGTTGCATCACAGCCAATAACTTTTTATCAATGAGGAATGAATAATCTCATCAATCAATGGCAGAGGTGCATAGATGCTCAAGGCTCATCAGTCAGTTAAGTGCCATACACGATACACGCTTGGGCGATCATGTCTCGAAAGAGACATGACTGACTGGGCAGAAGATTATCCCGCAGTAGGTTGCCATTGCTTTCTGCAGTAGACTGGTTGCCGACCAAGGCTATAGAACCCAATCTGTCCTGTTATTTAACCCATAACTGGAGGGAAGAGATGGATTAATACCTTTCCCAAGGGTATTTGCGCGTAAGTGAATGCAATGAATTCTGCTGGAATTCGAACTCAGCTCCTCGATTTCTCGTTCTGAGCCAATATCCAATGCACCACAACGCATATTTGGACTAATTGCAACATTTCTACAGTTAATTTTTCAAGAATAAAATTTTGTTTCTGAGATTGGTCATTATTTTTGTAACAACCTAATACAATGCATTCCGATAGCAATAATAACCTAAAAGAAAAACACAATATAACTTATTTTTTCTTCTTTAGTTTTCAATTAAAGAATAGTATGGAAAATAGAAAATATATTTTTTGGAAATTGTTTAGTGAAACTTTATTCTTGTCAAGACATTAATAATAAAAAGAGAAATTATAATCTGACAACTAAATCTACATAATAAAAAAAGAGATTTATTATGTGACAATGGCCAAATTGATTAAAGTGTTAGTTTGTGAATTTAGTAACATAATAGTTACAAATTCAATCCTTGGTGTGTACTTGAACTCACTGGAATAGTTAAGCAATAACTGAGCAGTACTGTATTCCTAAACATAAACAGTGGGACAAGAATAGTCTGTCTTCATAGAAAAATACCTTGTAGGTTAACCAGATCAATATACCTCTAAGAAAGGTCTTAGGGCATAATAGCCAAAATATTGTGATGACAACAGAGCTGAGGACAATAATCCGAATATAAATAGTATAAATAATGATAACTTGACATCCTAGAAATTCAGACATACTAACTGTATTTTTTTTAAATTGTCTTACAAAGTTAATATTGTTCTGTAAAAGTTTCAATTTTGTAGTGTAATGTTTTGAATTTGAGTGAAACTTAACAGATTTATTAATATAATTTATTTTCTTTACCAAGGAAGTTCAATTTTCTTTTGTCAATGTAAGCTTTTTGTAATGAGCCTCATCTCAACCCACCTCACCAGGTATGCTTTACTGAGTTTTTTGTATATTTGATTACTAATATTGTATTATAGGATTTTTTTCAACTTCTGATTAAAAAACTATCCTTTTTACCGAATAGTTTACCAGGTTTTTTTTAATGTAATTTCATGTAAAGTTTCTTGCTCTAAATGTGAAAGAAAAACCTTTGTTCTTGAACTTACTAATTGTTTACTTACAGATTATTGTAATTAAATCTCAACAGAAGGGATTTATTCAACTTAAGCACTTTAAGTTTTGTAATATATTTGCATTTGAGCAGTAACAGCTGTTTCAACCTGAAGAATTTTGGTTATTCATAAAGAAACATGCAGGAAGCTGGTGGTTGTAAAAAGACAATGTGACTGTTATAAATTCTATTAAGAAAATGGAAAGATTTGTTAAAAACAAAGAAAAAAGTCTCAACTGTGATGTAAGATCAATCCTCCTATATGGCAATCACTCAGTCAGTTAAGTGCCATACAAGATAAATGTTTGGGCAATCATGTCTTAAAAGAAACATGACTGACTGGGCAGAAAATTTTCCTGCTGTAGTTTGTCATTACTTTCTGTGGTAGACTTGTTGCCAACCAAGGCTACAGAATCCAATCAGTCCTGCTATTAACCCATATAAGAGATGGATTAATACCTTTCCCTAGGGTATTTGCATGTAAGTGAATGCAACAATTTCAAATGGAATTCAAACTCAGCTCTTTGTTTCACTACTGGACAAATTTCTCCATAGATAAAACAAAGACAGGAAGAAATGGAAGTGTGATCCTACAGAAGGATGCTGAGAATAACATGAATAAGTCATATGAACAACAAGGAACTTCTAAGGGAAATAGGAACAAAAGGTTATTTGTAATGAGATTCAGAGCCTACTGAAATTTCTGGAAAACATCACAAGAAAAAAGAATTGAAAAATTTGACACTCACAGAACATATGAAAGGTAGGAAGAGCAGTGGGAAAAACTGAAAAACCTACCTAATGATTGTTCTGGGTATAACGATAAAGTACATCCAGCAGCAAACCCTGATCCAGAGATTTTGAGGAGTGTCAAAACCACCTCTTCATTTCTGTTTTTCTAAACTCCACCTTGACTCAGTGTTGTGGCACATGTTAGGTTCCCAGCTATGGGTAAATATTTGCCTTCCCATCAAAACTGGGGTAAAACACTAGAAAAAATACCATCAATGCATTTAACTCTCAACAAAAATCCTCTTTACAAAAACACTTCAATGAAACTTGATCTACAAACTGATTTCTTACAAAGAATACATATTCTATTCCTATGAACCTAACCTATTAGGTTGATATGCTGTAAAACAAAATAAACCAAACCAAAGCAAACCTATCTAATGAGCTTGTCTAAATGGCTGGTGAAAGGAGGGCTAGAAAAGGGACAGACTAGAATAGTAAGTAATGGAGTGCAATACTCATCCACATCCAGAAGGACACATGACACATGAAAGAAGATGGCAAAGAAAGGAAGAGAGAAGGAATAAGAAATTCTCAAATGGACAATAGCAGGATTTGCCAATCAGACAAGGATAGAAAATATTATATGTGGTAGACATGTAGTTGGGAGGAACACCAGAATTAGCTGAATTTAAAATTCAAAGTATTTATATGTTCTTGGAGCACGCCCACCACCAGGTCATGTCCATTAAGTCAGGTGAGTAAGAATTTCTATGCGATAATTAATTCATATCATTTTCACAGTTGGTGAGGCAAATAATTTTCTTTGATGGGCCTGCATTGGTGAGATCACAGTAAGATTCACTGTATCCTTCTATGATGCCTTCTGACTGGCAAAATAGACCTGTTCACCACTCCATCTATCAAGCGGGCAGTCAGCAATCTGATATTATAGCCATTTGACTGTTCTATTTATAATCATGATAAAAAGTGTCCCAAATTATGAGGAAATCTTAATTTTATTTGGTATGTAATGAAGCTAGTAAATATCAATCATTTGACAAACTGTACAAAATGATTGTGTTTAAACATTGTTTTATTCTTGCCTTATGGAAAAGGTTTCAATCTTTAATGTCAGTTCTTCCTTTTTTTAAGCTTATGTGTTAATTTATATGACTGTAAAGTGAAAACTGGATACAAAAGATATCTATATGTGTTGTGGTGCAATGAATATCAGCTCAGAATGAGAAATCAGAGAGCCAAGTTCAAATTCCAGTTAAATTTGTTGCATTCACTTATGCACAAATACCCTTGGGAGAAGTATTTATTCATTTCTTCTCCACTCAGCTATGGGTTAAATAGCAGGACAGATTAGATTCTATAACTTTGGTTGGCAACCAGTCTACCGCAGGAAAAAATGGCAACCTACTGTGGGAAAATCTTCTGCCTAGTTAGTCATAGATAGAAAGAGACATGGTCATCAACCATGTATCATGTATGGCAATTAACTTTGTAGTTAGTCATAATTTTACAATTGGATCTTCTGAGATGTAACTGGGTTTAGTGTAATCCACTAAGGTATTCTTTGCTTCAGTAAAGGCTGTTGCTAAATTTTAAGTAATTATACTTTGTTTTAGATGAATTGATTGTTGCAAAAAATGTGTTAAGAGTTTGGAATAATCATTTCATAGGTTTTGAATTTTTTAGATTATTTCATAGGTTTAAAAATATTTTTTGCCAATTTGAATTAATTTTTTTTAATTTGAATTTTGGCATCTCTTCTTTTTAATTCCTGTCAAGTTCATAACATTCACTTACATAAAAATACTTTTAAGAAAGGCATGAATCCATCACTTCTTCCCCAGCTATGGGCTAAATAGCAGGACAGACTGGGTTCTATAGCCTTGGTTGGCAACTAGTCTACCACAGAAAGAAATAGCAGCCTACTGTGGAAAAATCTTCTGCCTAGTCAGTCATGAATCAAAAGAGACATAATCACTCAAGTATTTATCACTTATATCATTTAACTCACTGAATTACTTATAATAATTTTAAAAGCTTTATCAGGGTATTAACTAAAACAATCTTAATACATCTATTAAAATATTTGTTATATGACTTATCAGCATATTGCTGTGGAAGCATGAACTTTTTATCTTTTTCACTTGTTTTTAATCCAATCTTACTTGGGATGCCTTCACTATACAGATTTGAGTCCAGGTATAAAATTCTAACACGTTGGGTTAATAATCATAAGAAACATAGTTAAATCCATTTTTATTTCTTCACATACATTTTTTTTGTTGGAATGAAAATAAAAAGTTTTAATGTATGTCAATTTCAATGATAAATTTGAACAAAGAAATTTTGAATGCAGAAAAGAATTAATTTTTTTATAAACCCATTTTTCCAAGGAAAGTGATATTGAATGAAAGTGGATAAACATGCTAAATGTGTAAAACACGAATGTAATAATTTTTGTCTGAATTTCTGGTATGAGGACTTATCATTATTTACACTATTTATATTTGGATGATAGTCCTCCTCATAAGCCGAGTGGGTAAAAGCATTAGTCAGTTAATTTGGTAATATAGTAGTTGTGAGTTCAATCCCTGGGTTGGGCAGTGTGTATTTGCACTCAGAGGAAACAGGGAAGTAAAAACTGAACAGTATTAAATAAAATAAGAACTAGAGCATATTTCTAGACATGAACAGTGGAACTAGAATAGATGAACCCTGGAGATTAAATAAAGGGTTCCACTTCAGAATTCCCTAGAAATTGATACACACCTGATGAAGGCTAATAACAATAACTCATCACAAAAACAAAGATGAGAACAATTATTTGAATATAGTGTAAATAAGAATGTAATAATTATTATTAAAGGTAAAAGACTCCATAAAAAAATTGGTGTATTTGTAAAAACACTGATAAAATCTTGTTAAAGATTGGTCTTCAAAATAGAAAAAGTTTTCATGTGAGGAAAACAAGTAAATTGTCATTCCTTAGAGAAATTCAGTAGGTATGATTGTAAGAGGGTCAGTAAAAACATAATGCAATTTCTATGAAAAATAAGAAACACAATTAAACATATACATTCCCTATGTCTAACATTCATTCCTCCTGACATTCCCTATGTCTAATATTCATTCCTCCTGATATTCCCTATGTCTAACATTCATTCCTCCTGACATTCCCTATGTCTAATATTCATTCCTCCTGACATTCCCTATGTCTAATATTCATTCCTCCTGACATTCCCTATGTCTAATATTCATTCCTCCTGACATTCCCTATGTCTAACATTCATTCCTCCTGACATTCCTTATGTCTAACATTCATTCCTCCTGACATTCCCTATGTCTAACATTCATTCCTCCTGACATTCCCTATGTCTAACATTCATTCCTCCTGACATTCCCTATGTCTAACATTCATTCCTCCTGACATTCCCTATGTCTAACATTCATTCCTCCTGACATTCCCTATGTCTAATATTCATTCCTCCTGACATTCCCTATGTCTAACATTCATTCCTCCTGACATTCCCTATGTCTAACATTCATTCCTCCTGACATTCCCTATGTCTAATATTCATTCCTCCTGACATTCCCTATGTCTAATATTCATTCCTCCTGACATTCCCTATGTCTAACATTCATTCCTCCTGACATTCCCTATGTCTAACATTCATTCCTCCTGACATTCCCTATGTCTAACATTCATTCCTCCTGACATTCCCTATGTCTAATATTCATTCCTCCTGACATTCCCTATGTCTAATATTCATTCCTCCTGACATTCCCTATGTCTAATATTCATTCCTCCTGACATTCCCTATGTCTAACATTCATTCCTCCTGACATTCCCTATGTCTAATATTCATTCCTCCTGACATTCCCTATGTCTAATATTCATTCCTCCTGACATTCCCTATGTCTAACATTCATTCCTCCTGACATTCCCTATGTCTAATATTCATTCCTCCTGACATTCCCTATGTCTAATATTCATTCCTCTTGACATTCCCTATGTCTAACGACTCCTTCTCTTTACCTTCCCTATGTAACCCCATGCGCAATAGTGGCAATGGAATGCCTTGCTTGGGGTGAGATGATTAAAAAAAAAAATATACATCACAGGTTGATATCCCTACTTCTCAGCATAATCACCACTATTTTAATAGTAGTGTTACACCTATGGATAAGGGTATGTATTCCAGCTTTTTAAAACTCAGCTGGCTGCTGATGTAACTAATTCCTTACAGCAGTTTCTACTTCTTCATCACCCCCATAGCATTTGTCCCTTAGTGCCTCTTTCATTTGACAAGAGAGATGGAAATCTGAGGGTGCTAATTCAGATGATAATGAAGAAGAAAAAAAATACTTATCAGTGCTGGTGGACAACATGTGGATTAGTGACATATGATCTGTGAACACAGTGAAATGCCTGTTTTTCCAATAAATGTTTCAAGTGTTTAAGGTGACAACCAGTTCCCATGAGAATGTGCTGTATTTTCTTTGTACCTTGTTCAGTTTGGTTGGAACAAATTAAATTGGCACTGTTGACTTGCTTCACTTTTTCTAATGGAGAGTAGCACACCCTGCATGATCTGACATGTCTGTGGTCAGTAATAATTTTACAGTTGGATCTTCTGAGATGTAACCAAGTTTAGTATAATTCAATAAGGTGTTCGTTGCTTTAGTAAAGGCTGTTGTCATGGCAACATTAAATTTGAAGATAATTATACTTTGTTTTTAGATCAGTTAACTGTCATAAAAATGTGTTAAGAGTTTGGAATGAAACATTTAGAAAAATTTTGAGACCTATGAAATGCCTTAGTTGTCATAAAGATGTTTGTACTGAGAAATTGTATGACATTTCTTTTTTCAGGATTGGACATTGTATCAGTTATACGTGTTAAGAACTGTGGTTTTGCTACCATGAGGTATATACTTATCCATATTGATTTTTAGTTCAATTAAGATAAGAGTTGGAAAAATTAGATTAAATGATTAATGTTTCTCTTCATTTTTACTAGATATCAGTATGTCATCAATGTATGTGTTGCAAGCACTAAAGTGACAATGAGTATGAAAGGGCATTTTTTTCAATGCATTATATAGGGTGCCATAACATATCTTCTTCTTCTTCCATGTGCCATATCCCTTCAGGACGTAGGCGATCATGGCCCTCCACGTCTCCCTATCCCTTGTGGCCCTCAGCATGTTTGTTCCCGTTACTCCTGGTAACCCCCGTTCCGTCATCCACCCAACCAGGCCCTGCAAATATGTTATCCGCTGTCTTCTTCTGTCTCTCTTTCCCTCTACCTGGCCAGTCAGTATCAGGTTCTCCAAACTCTCCTTCCTCATTGCGTCTCCCAGGAACTTCAGTTGTCTCTTCCTGATGCTCGGTATTAATTTCCTTTTGGTTGCCATTCTTTCCAACACCTCATTGTTGCTTGCATGTTCAGTCCAATAATCCACAGCATCCTTCTGTAGAACCACATTTCTGCTGTTTCCAGTTTTGTCCTCATAAAAGAGTGCTGGATTGCTATGTGATGTCAGTTCTTCAGTCCGGTAGTGAGTGCTGGACAATATCATCGAAAATGAGGCCATAACATATACTAAGAGAAAAAGACTGTAAAGTAACCAATAATAATAGAGTTGAGACATTGTTAAAGGGAAAAGTAGGAGTTATTTACACTTTCCCCTTGGGCTATTTACAAAAATGATTAGAGTTCACTTGCATAACTAGAAGTTGGTATTGCATTGTAGTTGTTGAGAATGATCAAGGGAGAAAAATATACCCATGTATGAGGTTTATCACACAGGAGAATTGGAAATTTTGTGACCTTGACAGCTGTATGACAGGTGCATCTGTGGCTGTCTTAAATCACCAACATTAGGTTTCAATGTGTAGCTGTCTTCAGTGAGTGACCAGCCAAAATGAACAAGGGACAGGCAAATGAAAGTCATAGCTTGGATGAACTTTCAACAGGAACTCAAATTGATGGTTGTTTATACAGTGCTTGAGTGGCTTAAGAATCAACTGTTGCTTGAAGCTGCATATACCTTTTCTGATAGATCAAAAATATTTTTATGACTTTAATTTCTCTTTTTTATTTAAAAAGAGCTAGCATAAAATTAAGTCGATTTGTCTCATTTGCATGGTGAGCGCTTCCATTTTTGTTAAAAAATGGGAGTCCTGACATAATACAATATATACCTGAAAGTTAGACCATCAAACTCTGAAATGTTTGGGATGTGTTATCAAACTAAAAAAACATTCTGGTGAATGAGAAAGCCCCGTTTGTACAGTAATATTGTTTTTTAGGTGTCTTCTTCAGTTATATTACTTTTAATTAAATCTATTTTATAAATTATTATTGTACCTTTAAATCCATATGCATGAGATTTGTTATCTATTCAGATTATAGTTATACTATTGTTAATGAATATATCTGTACATATATGGGAGTGAAGTTTAGGCACTTTTTGAGGGTCTAATTATGTCCTGTTGTAGATGTTTGGGAATTTTTCTTATGTAAGTTTTAATTTTGGTGACTCCAGATGATGCCTGTATTTTTATATGATGTTTATTATAATGTTTTATCACTTCTCTGTAGTGATAAGTTTTAAATAAATCTAGGAAAAGTTGCAGGAAGTACAAGAACGGGATAAGTGCATTGAATTCTGTTGATGTGTAATTGGATTTGGTGTCTGTCAAGATGAAATCTGTTTTGCTGTAATTAGAATTAGCTTTTTATATTGACAGACATATTACATTTCACCAGAAAATCAGCACCCTAAATAGCTATCCTAACTTCTCTTATGGTAAATTCTCAATTAAATGAATGTTGTATTCCCAAGCTAAGTATTAATGTTTTTGTTGTTAAGGTACAATAATGAATTGTGCACCCAAATGGTAAACTACCAAATACGGACATCAGAGAGTAAACCGGATTATTCTGTGCAAGACTGTCACTGAGAGATTAGTTTCTGACTATATACACTACTCACTAATCAGTAGCTATGAATCTCATAGAACAGATGGACTCATCCATCCTACTGTTACAGAAGGGTAGTAAGATATTCCACTACAACATTTTTTGTTTGAAAAGTCCTAATTTTGTTATCACTGGCTGCTTGTAACACAAAGTTTTCAGATATCTGGTGGTGTCTCTAAGTAAAACTTAAGTTAGTTTTTCTGTCCACTAAAAATTTGTATCCACTTTATGATATGAAAGAGACAAAGTGAACAACAGTTTCCAGGAAAAGTGATCATTGTTAATTTGGAGAAAAGTTATTTTGTAAGTTTTTACTCTGAAATATGCAAGAGTTTAGATGTATTGTGTTTCTTTTTAGTGATTACTATGGTACATAGTAATTACAAAAAAGAAACAAAATGCTGTGGCATGTGGTTGCATAGTTTTTACTATGAAATATGCAAGAATTTGGATGTATTGTGTTTCTTTTTGGTGATTACTATGGTACATAGTAATTACAAAAAAGAAACACAATACTGTGGCATGTGGGTGCATTGCTTTTACTCTGAAATATGCAAGAGTTTGGATGCATTGTGTTTCTTTTTAGTGATTACTATGGTACATAGTAATTACAAAAAAGAAACAATACTGTGGCATGTGGGTGCATTGTGGTGTAATGGATATTGGGTTGGAGAGCCAAATTCCTCTTGAATTCATTTCATTCACTTATATGCAAATATCCTTGTGAAAGGTATTAATCCATCTCTTCTCCCCAAAGTATGGGTTGAATAGTAGGACAAATTGAGTTCTATAGCCTTGGTTGGTGACTAGTCTACCTCAGAAAGAAATGGCAACCTACTGTGGGAAAATCTTTTGCCATGTCAGTCATAGCATGTATCACACATGGAAATTAACTGACTGACTGATGGTATGTGAATATCTGTTGCTGATGATTATGCATTTGTAATAATGATTCATAATCAAAATAGGAAAAGTTCATTTTTAAGAAATCGGTAATTTGTTTTTTCTAATTCAGTAGATATCATTTTGCTTACTACTTTGTTGTATTTTATCACAGAGGTTCTACTGTTCTTAAATGCTGAGTGACATTTGTTTAATTTTTCTCAACAAAATATATCTTATACATTTATAAATCTACTATTCATAAATGCTTCATATATTGCTGCCACATTTTATCTGCTGTTTCTACTATGTATTTAATGATTATTGATAAAATCCAAAGAAAAATCTGAAGTGTTATCAATTCTGACCAAATATTCAGGTAACTTTCTCACCACTCTAATATAGCTTTTCTGTGCCTTTTCTATCATAATTGTTCTGATGAACTTTCCTCTTTCCTATCTTGTCTTTCTGAATTCATGTGCAGTACTAGATTAGTAGTTAGGTCTCATCATTTTAAAGTTAAAATTGCTACGTATAACCATAAGTTCTATCCTAACAGATTCTTCTCTTGCATTTCTCTCTTGTGGCGTTCTCTTCCAGTTTTCTACTTTCTAGTAAATTTTGATCTTCAAAAATTTAAATGCAATGACAGTTCTGTCTTTTTAAATTCTTGACCGTTTGCTGTTCTCTCTGCTTGATAATGTTTTTCTTCTCATGTTTTTTCATAATCAGTAACCTATTGCATTTAAGTAGCTTTATTGCCTTGCCTGGTGTGAAATGATAGAAAATACCTGCATTGTTTTTTGGAAGTTTCACAGATCAACATTTTGAAACTGTTCAGATCATTTTATATGTTTAAAAATACTTTGTTAATTTGAATTCATTATTTTCTTAAATTTGAATTTTGGCATCTCTCCTTTTGTGCAAATTCTTGAGATGCTTTCTTTCTTCTTTGTATATAAGTACATGTTTCTGTCATTCTAGCAAGACAGTCTTTGAGATGACATCAAAAAGCCCTACAGCATCAACAAAGGAAGATTTCTTTTTAGGAGGCTGATCATTTGAAATTACCTGGTTAAGATACCTTATAAGACTTTGAAGAGCCCAAATTTAATAATATTTATGAGGAGGCCTTTTTACATTAACAATGAATTCTCAAACAATATTTGGTACAAAATTTTAACTTTCTAAAAATAAGTGAATTCAATATTTATTTACTTCATTTACAAAACATAACAATGGAAAAGGTTTATCATGTGTAATAAGAATGCTGAAGATACAATGGATGGAAAATGTGAGCAATGACAAGGTTTTGAAAAAGATGAACATAAAATGGAAACTGATGCTTAACATCAGGAAAAAACAGCTGAAGTTTCTGGCTCATGTAATGAGGAAAGAGGGCCTGGAAAATATGATGCTCATGGGATGGATAGATGAAAGGAGAGACAAGTGGAAGCAATTTGAGTAGATGAATAGTGAAGCAGTAGTTGAGTGGGATAACAATATGTTAAGAGTTTCAAGGGAAAGGGTGATGTGGAAGGCCATGATTGCCTACATCCTGAAGGGACCTGGCATATAGAAGAAGAAGAATACCCCCATTAATACCCTCTCTCTCAAAATTATAATACAGGCAAGATGAAAACAAGATAATAAAACAAAATAAGATTGTAATAGAGTTAGATTACCTGTTCATTACAGAAATTATCAGTTTGTAGCAGAATTGTCTAGTTTACTGAAATGGAATATCTTTTTTATTGGAGACATATATTAATATGATAGGTTCTAAGTAAGATATTATTGTGGTTGCATAAAGCGTTTTTGTTTTTAAACAAGAGATAGTGCAGTGAAAATATTGTTTTGTATGCAATTTGACATGAGGTTTAGAGACTGAACAGTCCTCCAGAAGGGAGACAAGACACAAGTCATTATAGTATCCTTTGGTTGAAAACAGAGACAGTGTTTTAGCCCTTTCCTTTTATATTGCTTTATGAAAACTTTACCTAGCAAACATGAAGAAAATCCACTGATACGCAATGTAGAGTAATCTTATAATTTTCCACAAATATATTTTTAAACAGAAACTTGCAATCTGATTATAAACATGCAATTCTTCTCTTCTCAGCATTTGTTAATCATGGCTCACCACAACTTCCTGTTCTTTGTAACTTTAAGTAATATTTGTCTCTGTACTATCTTACCCTGTCCCTGTTCTGTTATCCATTTACACAAGCTTGTTAGGTAGGCAACTCACTGTTTATTTTGCCTCTTTGTCTTCAATACGTCCTATAAGTGTTAAGTTCTCCACATATTATTTCATTAATTTTTGTCTAAGAAATGTTAACTGTTTCTTTTTGCTTCTAAGTAAAACTCTCATTTTCTTCTCTTTTTCTTAAAACTTTTTCATTGTTTACATACTCAATCTGTGATATTCTGAGCATCCTTTTATAGAACCACCTTTCTGTTACCTATTCAACTCTGTGGAAATATTCACTCCCACGTAAAAGGGTTTGCAGTACATAGCAGGTCAGCACTCTTTTCTCTGCTTCTAATGAATAAACAATTATATGCTTTGCACTTGTTTTTAACGATCAGTTCTTCTTAACAATTTGAATTTTAAATTCAAATTTTGGATATTGGCCATGAAACTTTTTCACTCTTTGAGACTGAATTGCAAGATTTTTTCTCTCTCAGTATTGACTCAAGAAAGACATTACATTAAATTTTTGAAAAATATATTGTTTAGAATTTTCTTTGGAAGTGACTTGGTACCATATTTTGTCATAAAATATGCAATTACTTTTTTAATTTGTGTAGTATTTTCTGTAAAGGATAATTTGATTATCGTTTTGAGAAATATATTTTGTTTCTAATTAGTTTAATTAAACTAAAAAGTTGAGGAAGATATGTTTTTAATACTTGTCTGAAAAAATACAAACTGATCAAAAGATGTTTATCTGAGATGAGTCGAGGCACTTTCGCTTTATTGTTAGTAAAAAGTTCTTGTACAATTGTTTCTTTGCTGAAGGATATTCATGCAGTCACATTAGGACTGCCCAGAAATGGATGCAAGTACAGGAAGGAGAATCTCATTTAATAATGTGGCTTTATGTCATCAAATCTCAGTTCCCCTAAGCTTCCAAAATATACCACACAGTGATTTGCAACAATTATTGGAAGAAATGGAATCAGAATGGGATAGTGAGTTTGACAATTCATGGAGTGAGTTTTCAGATAGATTCAAGGTAAAAGGTTTTGACTTTTATCATTACATATGTATCCAATAAAGTAATTGTTAACTACATGCATTGCTTGTCAACCACAGGCAAAAGAAAAACAACTTCTGAATATACACATACGTACATAATCAAGTGTTGATATATAACCGACAATAAAAGAATATTTAAAATAAGTTATTGAAAAACAAAGAATTATTAGCATATATATATTAATGGATACTTGGGCAGCAACCTTTCTTTCAAACATCTTTCATTAAAAATGGCCGACAAGGAAGACTTGATGATTTTTTATTAATTTTTTTGGCATCCTAATATTTTTCCATTATGTTGGAGATAAGGAATATAGCAATTGTTTTATCATTCAGGAACAGAGACAGAGTGTGATGGATAAAATATCGTCTAAATTACAGAAAACTGAAAATAATACTGGCATCACATTTTAACATATATTTATAAATATTACACAAAAATATTTTGAAATATTAAAGATAAATTTATTAAAATGTCACCAATGGCTTCAAACACAAGCTCTTGACTTTGGAATCTCTTGCAACACTTTTGGATGGTCTACTTGCTTAAGTTGATGAACGCTGTCATAATACTTGCCTTCACTTCATCTTTATTGTTACAAAGAGTTTTGTTGGCCTCTTGCTCAGTTGCATCCCAATTATAATAATCAAGGGAGTTATGTGGCCAGATGTAGCAGCTGATGTGGTTGTAGAAATTGTCTGACAGCCATAGCTGGATTCTCCTTCTTGAGAGTGGCATGGTGTGGAGTCCTGTTGCCAGACATAGGATCTTCCAGCAGTCACCCTCTTGATCCAAGGCAGCACTACTTCTGCCAGGCACATGATGTAGGTCTCCATGTTGAGTCTGAGGTCCTGTGGGAAGATCATGGAAGCAAAACATGACCTAGTGATCACTCCAAACACCTTCATAATCACCATTAGACTCATCCAACTCTTTCTAAATCCTCTGCACTGTCTTCAAATTGATACCCAAACACTCTGAAATGTTTGTATTGGAGCTTCTGGCATGAATACCAACAGTACAGCAGGCTGTTTACAAATTTCTGGCATAGTGAAAAGGCAAACTTTTTCTTACAGACGGTGCCCAACTGACAACACTATACCTGTGCAATTGACAAAATAAAAAAACAACTCACATGATTGTAATGAAAAATATAAAATGTTGACAATTTACCCATCACACTCTGTGTGGAACTATATATATATATATATATATATATATATATATATATATATATATATATATATAATAAATATAAGTAAAAGGTTTGTCACTGAGATGAGTGATGTTACCTTCAGCATCCTGACTCTGAGGCTTTGTAGGTGGACCTGTCCATCCACTTATCAGGTAGTATCAGCAATTGAATGTTGATACACTTTGATTGTTTTATTTTTTTAAATTTTTTTAAAAAATCATTTCACCCCGAGCAAGGCGGAAACACCACTGATGTGCAGGGGGTTACATAAATGTAAAAAGATTAATTAGAAAAGAGTGAGGAGTACAAACTAGTTAGAAAGGAACAATAGAAAGCAGCTGCGATGACAGATACATAGGTGGAGAGAAAGGGAAGGTTATACAGGGGTGGGGAGAGAGCTAGAGTCCAGTGGTTAGTAGATGAGTATTGACTTTGCATTTAAATTTCTGGAGGTTGTAGCCGTCAGGAAAGCAAGAATACGGGAGTGAGTTCCACAGGCGGAAAGTGTGAGAGAAGAAGCTGCAGGAGTAGAATTGTCATTTGCACTTGGCTAACCTGACTGTGAATGGGTGGGACCCAGTTGCCAGTCTGGTTGCACGAGTAAACACCTGTTGAGGAGGCATCAGTGACTTAAGCTCGTCCGAGCAGAAGCCATGAAAGTATTTATAGAACAGACAAAGGGAGGCCACATTTTGACGATGGGGAAGTGGCTGCAGTCGAGTCGCCAGATCAGTACCTATCACATTGCAGACTCTCCTTTGGAGCTTGTCAAGAACACTGAGGAGAACGGCAGGGACACCTGACCATAAATGGCAGCAGTACTCCATGCACAGACGGATGGTTGACTTGTATACATGCAGGATGCATTCAGGTGGAAAAAACATCCTGGATCGACATAGTGACCCAACCTTCTTAGCAGTAGATTTTGCTATGGATTCAATATAGTGGTTCCATTTGAGGTCTGAGGACGGGGTAAGTCCGAGGAGGCGTAGTGTATTACTCTCAGGGAGAATCACTTGGTCCATGCTTATGGGAGGCAGGAGAGGTTGCCTGTAATGGTTGACAGACAACAGCTAGGTCTTAGATGAATTGAAGTTGACAAGCCACTTCTTGCCCCAGTTCACCACAGAGTGTAGATCCCGCTCAAGGTCAGCAGCGAGATTATGTCTGTCCGCCACGACAGGTTTCTTACTGGAGCGGGAGTATATTGTAGTGTCATCTGCGTAGATGCCTACTTGGGACTTGATATCATCTGGGAGGTCGTTCATGAAAATAAGGAAGAGCGTTGGGCCCAGGATAGAGCCCTGTAGGACACCAGCATTCGTGCTGTAGGACGAAGAGGCATGCCCATTCAGAACAACCTTCATTTTGCGGTTATTTAAGAAAGATTGGATTAGGTCAAGCAGGCGACCGGTAATACCATAACTGCATAGTTTGCATAGGAGGCCAGAGTGCCAAACCCTGTCGAAAGCCTTGGAGATGTCCAGAGCAACCGCGCGAGCCTCGTCAGACTCATCAAGGGCCTGTAGCATGTACTCCATTACGGTTGTTAGCAGGTCGGCCGTGGACCTGGCAAAGTGGAATCCATATTGCCTGTCGGAAAACAGTTTGTGTTTTATATGCACTTTTCATTGTGGTGAGTTTTTTTCATTGTGCGTGTGTGTGTGTGTGTGTGTGCATTCACATATGTGCAGCCATTTTTCTGTCTGTGTAGATGTCTGTATATGTAGTATATCATGATTATTTTTTCTTTTTTGTCATTGTTTTTTTTACACTCACTCATTAGACTTTTTTCTCTTCCTTTCATTTTCCTCTTTTCTTTAAATTGCAGTCATTTAAATTCTTTCAGTTGTTACCATTTTGTTTCTGCTGCCATTTTCATTTTTGAACATTCTGTCTTTGCTTGAGTTATACAAAATTGTATTTTGTTTTTTTACAGAAATGACTGATTTTAATACTTAAATGATAAAGTAAATATTTATGTATTTCTTTCTTTGGCTATTATTTTGTTTTCTTATCTAGTTTTGTGAAATCTTAAGCAATATTAAAGTGTTAATTGTAGGAGATTAGGTTTATAATTAAATTTCTATTTATTATTGTTTTAATTTATGTGCATATGATATATATATATATATATATATATATATTGTGAAAGACAGCAGATGTTACATGTTTATTAAACTCATTGATCTTTTTCTGCTTTCATAAATGCAGTTCATGCAAGTGAATAATTTGACTGAACCTGATGCTGTGCTGTGCAAACTTTCAAATCTACATCAGAGGATCTGAATGAGAAAAATATGTTTTAAGAAGTAAATTGTGTCCTTAGTTTTAAAAATTCTTGCCATTTTTTTAAAATCAAATACTTTTTAATCTTGGAATTACACATGAATTTTGACCAATTCATAACAAAAGGCATTTTGGTAAGGATATTTGTACATTAGAAAAAATATCATTAAATTTAATAAACATAAAATATATTTTGTTTTTGATAATACATGTTTAAAATAACAATTGATTCTCATATATATATATATATATATATATATATAAAAATAAAACACATGCAAATACACAGTAAAATGGTTTCATGACCCTCCCCAATTACGGGATACCCCACTTTCCTACATTTAACTTTTCATAAGGTAGTATTTATAGAAAATATAGATTTTGTTGTAGCTTGATTATATACAGTAATGGATTAAATGCATATACATTAACATTTCAACTAGAAAAACTGAATATATATTCAAAGTATCTAAATACAAATAATAGTCATAATAGACATTGTAAATAAATTAAAAAAGTCCTGTGGCAATTTTTAAAATCAACTTGAGATTTTTCTTGTTAAAATATTGAATATTTTATGCCATTCAACATAATGGATACAAAATAGTGAATTTATTGTTGTTTGGACATTTAACATGAGGAAAATAAATTCACATATACGGATGGTAAAAAAGACCCCATAATGATGCCAATAGCTTTAAAAAGAATTTAATCCTTTAATAAGCAGCTGTGTTTAGTTTAATTCTTAACTTATATAAATGTAAGTAGAAAAAAAAAGCAAATTTTGATAAGATAGCAAGAGACACAAAACACTACCCAAGCACCTAATCAGGTCTCCCACCACTTTTAGTCAGTAATACACATTAGCCAAACATCATTTTCAAATTAAAAATATTCAAAAGTTCTACAATATATTTTGAACACTTTTTAATACAACTATGTGTAGTGTGTAGGTCTAATTTAATTATAACCCAAAACTAACTAATTATATATATATATATATATATATATATATATATATATATATAAATAAATCAAGGTAAAGAGGGCTCAAGGTTTTACGATTTTGAGTTCCCTGGCATTTACTTTTTTATAAAAAGTGCTCAACACAACAAATATTGTAGAGCATAATATAATTATATAATTCTGAATTAAAAATGACATGGAAATTTCTATGTTTTGAGATTTCTATCTCGTCATCAGGCAATGTTGGTTGTGAAAATGATTTACATTTAAATACAAGAACCAATCCCTTTGCTATTTATGCATGTGGGAAGACATAAAATTTATGTGCGGGTTCCTTTTAACTAATCAGAATAAAGATTCACTTTGAAATTTGGCCAGTAGTTTCTATTTTTAAGGAATACATACTTTCTTTTTTATTTTTTCCATTTTGTCTTTTTTTCATCCCTAACAATCAAAATGTCAACCTACTTTTAACTTAATTTTCTTTTTCTTTTTATTATTTCTCACTATATCATTTTACCTTTGATGCATCGATTCTTGTACCAAAAATGTCCTTTCTGATTTCTCCATATCTTGACCTCTTTTTATAAAAAACAGGAAAGAGTTGAAGAAAGAAGGAAAAATTCTTATATTTTTAATCAAACTTAAAGGGGCTTTTGAGTAAATTTACTCTTCTTATCAGTATGTATTGAATTTTAATTTTTTCAAAACCTTTCATTTATAAATAACATTTTAATTTTTTATTCTAATTTACTTCCTACTATCATTATCCAACTTTCTAATATCTATTTATTTATTATAAAATGAAACCTACATAATATATTATATGCAAGTTTCATTGAAAATGACAGACAAGGTATTTATTATCATTAAGTTTTTATATAATTTTTCATGTGTTCTTATGATTTTTCCTTTTCAGAACTCAAATTATATAGAAACTGTCCAAATATTTTGTTTTGCCAAGCACTTTTGTCTATACTTTTAGCCATTATCAAAAGTGAATTGTACCTGACACTTAACTGAATATGTGTAGACCTTATGTATGTAGAGTGATGTATGTGTTACATTATGAACATGGTAAGCATATTGTTCATAAATGATGTGTTGAGGATGTACTTACCATACATATATATATATATATATATATATATATATATATATAGTGTATATAAAATATATCATATTAAAAATAAATATTTTATTTGACTTATATTAGAATGCTTAATCATGCTTTATTTTTTCAATTTTTTATTTTAAAAAAGATAATCATTTTCAAAACCTGATTTATTTTTAAGCCATTACAAATGCTGACTGATTTAGCGATTTAGTTTGTTCATTTTGAGATAAACTGGTGCTATTTGGAGTTATTGTCATAAACTAAAAGTTTTGACAAGTGTGAAAAATGGACACACCTGAGAGAATTATTGTCTCAAATAGTTTTATCAGTTATAGAGTTAGACACTACCAATTTTCCAGCATCTTGGTTTTAGAACAGTGGTAGATTATCCATTTTGACATACCAACAGAAGTCAACATTATAACAATTCAAAAATACACCACTGACTCACTAATTACACATTTCTCTTATCTCTGCAGAATTATTGACTGTTAAAAATTATATGAAACTATTATTACATGCAATGCTGTCTGTTGTTGCACAGTTAGTCTGGCTAATTGTGTGATGTTCTAATACTTGCTCTTAATTTTATCTAGATTCTAAAAGATGCTGGGTTATCAGTTGCCAGAAAATTAGTGGTGCACCTGTAATATCTTGCCTTAGAGTACTAAAGAACATGTTTTTCATATTTCATATTTAATAATCAATCTTTAGTCTTCTGTACAGAAAACATTTCAGCATCTCATGAAAAAATTCTTCCAAACATTTTGTACTGTTGAAGCCATCAGTGAGTATAAGTTTCTGTAATAATTTGTTTTCATAAATTATGAGAATAAACTTTAAATAAACGAAAAATAATTAAAAATAAAGATAAGATATATTTCAAAATATTAAATTTGACTTGGAGACTCCAGCAGATACGCATCATTGACTCAATTTAATCGAGAATTTTGTTCATTAAAACAAATGGCAAAAACAGTGCAAGCTTTTGGCCCATCCAAATATATATACTGATATATATATATATATATATATCGATAGATAGTAGACAGAAATTAAGCATCTGCTTGTCACATTTAATAAAATCTAAAAAAGTTGTTATATCTAAAATATATGAATCCCTATCCAATAAACTGTATTAATTAAAATTACATGTCAATTAAAAATTTGTATATACATATATATATATATATATATATATATATATATATATATATATATATATATATATATAATAATACTGTTACTATTCGAACAGCACAAAAACTACATTTTAATCAGTCAAACATGAAAAAATATTAGTAAAATGTAAAAACAAGCTCCATTGACAAAGGCTAAAGAAGTCGTCAAAATGCTTGGCTCAATGGACAATTTGGAAAATGTTTGCACTCTCTTACTCCCACCAAAACTGAAAAATATAAGAATATTGGAAAAACTAAATAAAAAATTTGTCAAATTTTTCTTGTCTGTCATATTCAATAAAAAAAAAAAATATATATGTGTGTGTGTGTGTGTGTGTGTGTGTGTGTGTGTAAACTTCTTATCTGTGATTTGTAATAGTATGCATGAATTTTGTATGTATAATGATTAAAAATTAACTACAGTGTAAGTGAATTCTGACCAAAACATTTTGATCAAGCTAAACTAAATTCTAGTAATAATATTCTTTTCTCAGTATTAGGTGTCCAAGTTGCAAAGGTGAAAAAAAAGTAATTTAAAAATACCAACTCTTAAAGAATATAAAAGCTTTGTAATTTAATTTAGTAACATCAAACAAGCAGGTACAAAAATTTAACTATCTGGGAAGTTTTATAACAGAAGACAAAAAATCTTACACAGGAAACTGAAAAGCTTCTTAAACTAAAGAAAATATTTAGAAAAATGAAAATTTTGTTAGTGTTATAGAGTAAATAATACATGCCCAGTAACACAAATGAACTAGGCTAGAGTTTTTAAAGAATTCGAAGTTAGTCAAAACCCTTTCAAGAGTATTTCTAACAGATGTCATGGCAAGACTTAATATTATAACCACTATAAAGTGAGTTATAACAGTAGCAACAAGGAATCAAAACTCATATGAGTTATAACAAAAGTGATGAGGAATTGAACTCATAAAGGAATGATGAAGATATTGAAAATTATAATGAGTTGCACAAGTAAAAAAAAAAAAAACTTTTTGCTTTGCTGTGCATGATCTCAAGGATTTTGAACCCCATTGGTTTAATTTTTTCTCTTTAGTGTGTGTAAAAAAAAACAGATATTCTTCAAATATAGAAGAAATATTAGCTCAGGTGTTGAAAATAGAGCAACAACAGCAACATCAACAGTTGTTGGAACTCCAGAAACAACAACAAAATTTAACTGAAATATTTCAGAAGAAAATAGAATATTCATCAAATTCTTTCAGTCCCTATGTGGTGGAAAATATTGATATCTGAACTTACATACAATCCAGATGATGAAATTACTTTTCTTGCTTATTTTAAGATACAAACCAATTTTCAGAGAAGAATGTAGTGACTAGGAAGATGAAAAAACAAACTTTTGTTGAGAAAGTTAGCACTGGTAGAACATGAAAAATCTGTAATTTTGTATGACAGAGTGAAAATTTAAAGGAAGAATTGGAAAATGTTTCTGGATGTTCTGTTAGATATTGGGTCAGTGTTCCAAATTCAAAACAAAATTTAAAGTGAAAAAAATTTGATGCCAGTATTTAAACCCAAACTTAGTGTACCATTCACTGTATTGAATCAAGTCAATGAAGAATTAGACAGACTTGAAAAATAAGTGCAATAGAAAGGATAAACCATTCAAAATTGGCAGCACCAAAATATGTAAAGAAAAAAATAATAAAATTTGTGTTTGTGCTGATTTCCCAACCCTGTTAAACAGGTGTTTAGAACCCCATAACTACCCATTACCAAATCCAAAAGAAATTTTTGTGAAGTTAAATGGTGGAAAAAAGTTTTTTGAAGCTGGATTTTTCTGAAGCGTATTTACAATTACAGGCTGAAAAGAAATGTTAAGAGTTAACAACTACAAATATGCACATGGGATTGTTTAAGTTCAACCAACTTGCTTTTGTTATAAAAGTGGCTCCAGCTATATTTCAACAAGCTATGGATACCATGTAAATAGATTGTGATTTCATAGTTGCTTATCTGGATGATATAGTAATTAAAAGTGTATCTAAGGAAATACATATTGGGTATATGAAAACAATTTTTGAATAAATTTGAGAGTATGGGTTTCAAACTTAGTGAGGAAGTGTGCAAATTGTTATTGCCTAAAATCAAGATGCTAGGGCAAATCATTGATGAAAATGGTCATCAACCAAATCCATCAAAGGTCAAGTGCAATTAAGAATATGCCCCCCCCCCCCAACAAACATTACTAGGTTACAAGCATTTCTGGAATTAGAAAATTATTATCAAATTTATATACCTCATATGGAGAATTTGAGAATTCCACTTAACAACTTCCTTAAAAATGGCATAAAGTGGAACTGAACTGATCAGAAGGCAGTTGAAGAAATAAAAAAAAATTCTAATGTCAGACTTATCATTAGTGCACTATGATCCAAAAGCAGAACTTATACTGGCTTCAGATGCTAGTGTTTATGATATAGGAGCAGTAATGTTACATGAATATGATGATGGTAGCATGAAAGCCATTGCATATGCTTTGCATTTGCTACTACCAGCAGAAAATCTATAGCTGATCGAAAAAGAGACATTAGCAATTATATTTGCAGTGAAAAATTTCACAAATTATATATAGAATGAGTTTTAGGTTGCAGACTGACCACATATTTCTGTTATCAATTTATGGTTCAGAAAAAGAATTCTTTCATTTGTAGGGAATAGATTACAATGCTGAGGTATGATTTCATTAAATTATTGTTTTCAGTGGAATACCAATTGTCCAAAACATTAGGACATGCAGATGGGTTATCAAGATTGATACCAAAAGATACTGAACTGTTTGAGAACACTATTATACAGCATTAAAAAGTGAAATAGAAATTAAAAATATATTATATGATGTAGTACATGAATTACCAGTTACCCTGGAAAAAATGAAAGCAAAAGCAGAACAAAACAAGATTATTGACAATGTAAGCAACTAAAAGTGAGTAAGAAAGAACATAAGGTAGACTTGAAGGTTTACTAAATATGTAATAGAGTTCTGATGTTTGCACAAAGATTAGTAATACTTAGTATATTATAAAAGTAGATATTAAATGAATTTCATAGTGGACATCCAGCAATTTCAAGGATGAAATCTTTTAAGAGAAACTATGTATACTGGAGGAAAATAGATCAAGACATTGGAAAAGTAGTAAAAGTTTGCAGAGGTTGTGCTCTGGCAGTAAAATCACTTACCACAAAATTACAACCATGGCAAAAGACAGATATCCCATCAAGACTGCATATAGAGTACACAAGTCTAATAAACAGATTACATTATCTTGTGGTAGTGAACAGCTTTACTAAGTGGCCAAGAATTTGTAAGTGCAAAAAACAACTTCTATTGTTGCAGTGAATTTTTGCACAAACTGTTTAAAAGGTATGGCATTCTGAATGACATAGTCTTTGATAGCAGTACACAATTCACTGCTTATGAATTTAATGTTTTTTATAAAATGTTCTCAATTGAACAGGTTACTACCCCACCATATCAGCCAAGGTCAAACAAACAAGCTGAACAGTTTGTGGGTACTTTTAAGAGAGCTTTGAAAACAGCAAATAGTGCAAATGTGAGTGAAGAAGCACTACAATAATTCTTGAGAGTATACCAGATGATGCCAAAACCCAATACACTATCGAGCATGATGCTGGCAGAATTGATGTTTGCAAGAAAAATTAAATTGATGTTTGATACATTGTTACCAGATCATAATTGATACCAATTTTTTCAAAATTGGCAAAAAAGTGTTTTCCAGTGTATATAAAAATGGAAAAGAAATATGGGAAGAGAAATATGGGAAAGACAATACAATCAATTAAATAAAAGATTTACTGAAGAAAGGCCCCCAAGAAAGGCAGACCCTATGCAAGTACTGTTTGGTACTTTTGATGTACCAACACACTAAGCATTTGTTGAATGTACTAGTATGGTTAGCAGAAAAAGAAAATGTACAGAAAAACTAAATGTTGACCCAAAATGTAAAAAATGCAAAGTTCAGTATATTAGTGATCTTGCCAGAAAGAAAGTGGGTGAAAGAAAGAAAGAAAGAAAGAAAGAAAGAAAGAAAGAAAAGAAACAGAGAGGAAAATGAAAGAAAAGGAAGAATGAAAAGAAAGAAAGAAGAAAAGAATGAAAAAAAAAAAGAACAGAGAAGAAAATGAAAGAAAAGAAAATGAAAAGAAAGAAAGAAGTAAAGAGTGAAAAGAAAGAAAGAAGCAAAGAGTGGAAAACAAAAAGAAAAAAACAGAGAAGGAAAGGAAAGAAAAGAAAAATGAAAAGAAAGAAGTAAAGAGTCAAAAGAAAGAACAAAAAGAAAAAAAGAATGAAAATAAAAAAGAAAAGAGCAAAGGGTAAAAAGAAAGAACCAAAGAGTGAAAAGAAACGGAAAGGGAAATGAAAAAAAAAGAAAAAGAAAAAAAAAAAGACAAAGAGCGAAAGAAATTTGCAAGCCAGCATATCCCGTGGGTGTTTTTAGTCATTCCCATCTTTAGCCTGATTGCCATTTAAGGCTGAAGAAATTTCACTTACTCATTAGCATAACTATCTGGGTGAATTCTAATAAATAAAATAAAATATAGTAGTAAAAAGAAATCTCAAAAGAAGGGATATTGTGGTATAAATAATATACCCATCATAACACAAATAAACCATGCCAGATGACTTAAATAAAGAACTCCAAGTGAGTCACAAAAGTCATTTGGAGTTAATCAAGTGTATTTTTTAACAGACGTCACAGTAAGTTGCCTGAGCAACACTTCATATTATAACCACTAGAAATTAATTTTAACAGAAACAAAGAAAATTATGTTGAACTGTTATATAATATCAATCTTCCTATATGACATGTTGAACATTTTCCTCAAAGATAATAAGACTTGAAGCAACAGAGATATGGTTCTACAGAAGGATGCTGAGAATACCACAGACTGAACATGTGAATAACAAAGAAAGTTTAAAGATAATTTAAACAAAAGGATACTTATACTTAGAATCAGAAAAAGCAGCTGAAACTTCTGGGAAAAGAAGAGTTGAAGAATTAGACAATTCACAAGACATATTGAAGGTAAGAAGGAAATAAAGAAAGCTATTTAACAAAAAAATGAAATAGGAAGGATATTAAAAAAGAAATACTAAGAGCTAGAAAGGAAAGGACGTTGTGGAGAGTACCACATTATATAAAAGAATCCTGGCTTGATGAAAAAGCCTTTCCAGAAAAGAAAAAACAAAATAATGATCAGAAGAACTTTTCTGTATGCAACTGTAAAACTAGATATTTAAATTTTACATTAGCAACTGCTGTATACATTATGAGAGAAACTTAACTCACACTCTTATTATTGCTACTCAGAAGATAATTTTCAGTTATTAATAAATAATCCTAATATTTTTTGAATTGTCATTGCTGATAGGTAAAATAATTTCAAAATTTGTTTCTAATACTAATTAAATTTATATCTAGAGATGAGAACTTACAGACTGACATTGCAAAAAAATTGCTTTCCACAAATAAATCATTATATATAAGTTTTCCAAACAACAGTTAAATCAAACTGATTTATATGAGAATGCATCAGTAAGCTTGTAACCTAATATTGTAGTTATTAACTAAATTTTGAGATTAAAGGATTCATATTAAAATTTCCTGAAAGTTACATGAATCAACAAATACCTGGCAATGGCTGTATATCTTAATGGCCAAAACACTGTGATAACAGCAACATACCTGAACATTAGTCTGAATATAAATGTAAATAATGATAACTCCTTTTCCAAGAAATTCTAATAAATATTTGTTGCCTAAAATAGTTTGATATGGATACCATAATGGCTGAAATGCTGTGATAATAACAACAAAGGGGAGTGCATTAGTCAGAATATATATAATGTAAATAACTCCTCTTCCAAGAAATTCAAACAGAAATAAATCTTTGTTGTATAAGGAATTTTTTTATCATTAGTCTACAGACTTATTGATTTACTTCCATATATGACTGAAGCATATGCCACATGACTAGTAATGCTTCTTCTGCCAAACAAAAGACTTGTCTTTCTGTGAAAAAGGTCATTTAATTATTGCCACTTTATCATATGCACTTTTTATGATATATATAAGAATCATGCTTGTTTTGTATTAGCCAACTATAGCAATCATTTCAAACTTTGCAGTAAGGTCCGACTTAATAAATGAGATAATTTTTTTCCTTTGCATAAAAAATTATTAGATTGAATCTATTCAGCCTTCTCAAAGTTTGACTGTTATGATCAATACTTTATCTCATTGTCATATTTTGATTACTTTCGCAAGGAGGGAATCTACTTTGATCTACTATCATAACTCTCTATCTCTCTCTACTAGTATGAAAATTATTGAAAAGATGTCAAAAGAACATCTTCCTTCAAGGTGATTGTCATTCTTACATCAGTCTTAGATTATTCAGCATGTATAGAAAGTTAAAACTTTCTAATCTCTTTATTTTCTTGGCAAGACTGTTTCCAATTTATTTATCTTTTTCTTCTCTAATACTTAAGTATAGAAGCCTGCTTTTCATTCTTTGTTTAGTTACACATAGGAGCTAATGTTCTGTAGAGATCTTACATATTTTCCTAAATTTCAGATCAAACTATTTCTGTTACTTTCAATTCCATGTTGGAGTAACTTTGACAGTTACAGCTTTACCATTTTTCCAAGATGTGGAATTTTATTTATTTAAGAAGTTCTTCACATCCTTGAATTTAGCTTGCACTGTACAGAAACCACTTAGATATATCTTAATTTTATTGCCATGTACTCTATTCTATAATTATTTTAGTATAAAAATTTTAACAATTTTTATATAAATGAATTCAACAATAAACATGCAAAATATGAGAATGAAAATGGTTTATTATGTAAATACACTTTCTCAAAATAATACAAGCAAACTAAGAACAATATAATAAAATGAAGTAAGATTACAATGACATCAGGTTACTAGTTTACTATGTAAGTCATTGGTTTGTAGTGTCATTGTCTTATTTGTTGAACTGGGATATTTTGTTGTGTCTCTATACATTTTTTAATAGAAGATAGAGTAGTGTGTTGTATATGATGCAACACAGGGTTTGAAGTGGATTAAAATTTAATCTTAGACTGGAAACAAGGCATATCTTGTTACTATGCCATCCTGTGATCAAAGAGAGAAAAAGAAAGATTTTGTGCCCTTTTCTTTCATGTTGCTTTATACAGCACTACCTAGTAGACATTAAGAAATGTTCCCTGGCAGCCAGGGTCAAGTTATCCCCAGAGAATCTATAAATTTTGAGTTTTATTTCAAATGATCTGTGAGTAAAATGAATATATAATGTGCATATATCTTTTATTTAGTTAAACCAGTATGTCTTTCTATAAGAAAAACAATTCTGAAAATTAAGTTGAAATATTTTTTTCATAATGGATTTTAATAATAAGATTTACTTTTACAGATAAATGTAATGAAGAATGAAGATAAAAGTCACTAACGTCTATAATTGAAGCTTTACACATTTTCTCAGCCATTGAATCCAAATTTTAAATGCATCATACTTGTAATGCATGACAGTCAAAACTAACTTCAAACCAAAATAAAACAGTCCCTTTTTATTGATATAGAATTTTGACTCTAAGGATGCTAAGGATACCATGGACCAAACATGTGAGCAACAACAAAGTATTAGAGAACATGAAAACAAAAAGGAAATTTCTATTTAACATCAGGAAGAGACAGCTGAAACTTCTAGAGAACATAATGAGGAAGGAGGGCTTGGAAAATTTCATACTCACAGGACAAACTGAAGGCACATACAAAAAACAATGCATAATGTACCTCACAAGCTTATGTAAATGAATGGTGGAGCAAAGTTTAGAAGAGATAACAAAAAGACAAAATTTATTAAAAGCTACAAACCACAGGAAATTGTGGGGTGCCATTATTGTCAATATTATGAAGGGATATGGAATGAGGAGAAGAAAAGATGCTTATACTTAGAAAGAGGCAGCTGAAATTTCTGGGAGAGATAATGGAAAAAGAAGAGTTGAAGAATTAGACAATTCACAAGACATATTGAAGGTAAGAAAAGTGCAACAATACATGTACCATTTACATATAAGTACCCTTTACATATGAAAGTTGAATTATATGATAGATGCATTTTTTGATCTTTGAATAAAATGTTTTTCTTCATTGAGTTTGAGTTTGAGTTTTGTTTAATGGCATATCAACCTCTGGGTTACTTAATGCCAAAAAGGTGGGGTTTTAAGGTATTTGTATTTTACTATTTGGTTATAGTGAGAAGGTTGATTTAGTCAGATTTTAATTAATTTTTTTTAATTTTATATTTTAGAAAACTGAAAATGTCCTCTAGTTTTGTATTCAAAAATGTTTTACTGAGAATATTTTTTCCTTCAAAAATGTGTTATGGTAATAATTTTTTCTTAAAAAATGTTTTGTTGGTAATATTTTTCCTTAAGTCTATTTTTATGTATATATTTCTATAACAGTGTATTTCTATACATTCATAGTGTTTTGACCCGGTGGGGGTTAACTATTTGCCCATAGCTGGAACCCTAACAGGTGCTACCACTCTGGGTCAGGGTGAACCTGGGAACAACAGCAATTAAGAGGTGGTTCTATGCTCCTCACAACCTCCCAAACAGAGGCCTTGCTGTTGGATGCAGTTTATTGATGACCAGGACCAGTTTTTCTTCATTACATCTTATTTACCTTTCATTTATTCTTTGATTTATTCTTTTGAAAAATGAATGGTAATGAGTTTCGTTTAAGAAAGAGATAAATCTATCAGCCAAACTCAAGTTGAATGATTACATTGAATCCATAGCTAAATTTGCTGCTTGGAAGGTGAGTTCCCTTTGTGAGACCAGGAAGTTTTTCTAATCTAAATCCATTTTGCACTTATATAAATCTTGCATTGAATACTACTGTATTGAATACTACTGCATTGAATACTACTGCATTGAATACTTCTGTCACATCTGCTCAGGTGCCCCTGTTATTCATCTCGGGCTTCTTGACAAAAATCAACAGAGAATCTGAAATGTAATTGATCCCGACCAGGTAGCACAACTTCAGTCCCTTTCTCACCAACGTAATGTGGCTTCCCTCTGTCTCTTCTACAATTACTTTCATGGCTTCTGCTGTGATGCAATTAGCTCCCTGGTGCCTCTTCTGCATGAATTTAGTTGAGCTACTAGACTTATAGTTTGGTCCCACTCTTTTACAGTCAAACCAATCAAATATAACTGCAACTGCTACTCTAGCAGCTTCTTTGCAGCCCTCTTCACACCTGTTTTCTCATCCTTTTCTTACTCATTCTCTGACTCACCTGTAACTTGTGCTTCTTTCTCATCATTCACATCTTAAGGAACCCCTTAGGTATTAGTGGCAGTTCTGCCTTGCTTGGGGTGAAATAATTAGAAAAAAAAATAGAGTAAAACAATGCATGAAATACTTAATGAGCTTGAGTAAATGGATGGTGAAACAAAGTTTAGAAGAAATGACAGAAACAAGATTTACTAAGAGCTAGAATGGGCAGGAAGTTGTGGAGAGCTGTGATTGCCTACTCCCTGCCTCACAGTACATTAAAAAAAAAGAATATCTTTTAAAGTTCAAAATACCTTCTTCTTCTTCTTTATGTACCATATCCCTCCAGGATGTAGGCAATCATGGACTTCCACTTGCCCCTGTCCCTTGTTGCTCTTAATAATTTTCCTCTTGATATCTCTTCCAAACCCCACTCCACCATCCATTTGCTCAAGTCTATCAAATATATTTCATGCTACTTTCCCCTGTCTATCTTTCCTGTTCTGTGAGTATTAGATTCTCCAAACCGTCTTCCTCATTACATGTTGTGGATTCCAGGTGAGAATAATAAACAAAAAAGATATGGAGATAGAAAAATAGGTTATATTGAATATAATATACAAACTTGAATGCAGGTTAGTAAATCCAGGAATACTATTACTAAGAAATAAATATATACAAGTCTTGAAGTGAAGTTGTTGGAAATAGTATATCCATGTATATTATTCAAGTGGAGCTCAGAGCTAGTCTGACTTCTGATGTGGTAGTCTCTGGGTAAGTTCAGTATATCTCAGTAACTTACATATCAGTTTCTGTACTCTCCAATAACTCGAATACTATGAATACTCTATCTATGGCAGCAACTGCTGTTCTCTCTATGGCAGGAGTATATGTATACTCAGTCAAGTCCATTATCATATACAAAGTAAAGATCCCACAACATTACATGTTACAGAAACCTCAGCTGTCTCTTCCTGATGCCAAGTATAAGTTTCTTTTTCATTTGCATCCTCTCCAAAACCTCATTGTTGCTCATATGTTCAATCCATGGTATCCTCAGAATCTTTCTGTAGAACCACAATTTTGTTGCTTTGAATATCTCCATCTCTGAGGAGATTGTCCAGCATTCATTGCCATATAAGAGGACTGATATTGCATAACAGTCCAGTACTCTCCAATGAAAATTTCTTGTCTCTCAATACTCTACTCAGCTTTCGGAAAGCATCTTTTGTCATGCCAATGTACCTTTGGATCTTAGTGTTACACTTTCTGTCCTCTGTTAGAAAATTTCCCAGATATTTAAATTTCTGTACCTGGTTGATTTCAGTATCCCCAATTTGTAATAGGCATCTTTTTGCTGATTATCAGTTTTCTTGTAGGTTATATCTAATCTTTACTTTTAGCTTTCTTTAACTATCTTTTGTAGAAGGTCTTGTATTTTCTTTTCTGTGTCTGATATCAGCACTGTATCATCTGTGCATCTTATACATCCTTGTCTTACAACACTTTTTATTTTTGTATATCTGCTCGTTTCCTGTTCATATGCAGATGGTTTGCTGCCAGTAAAGATTCTTGATTATTTTAATGTCTTTCTCAAATATGTCTAGGTTGCCAAGAAACTCTATCAAATTTTTCTGGCATACTTTGTCAAACGCATTTGTGTAGTCTATAAAACACAGGTACATGTCCTTCTGCATTTGTACTGACCTTTCTGATAACATTCTGAACATACATATCATGTTCCTTGTTCCAGTGTCCTTGACAAAACCGTACTGTTGTTGTCCTATTTCTGGGCTGACTCTGCTGTGCACTCTATTCATCAGAAACCAGATGATGAGTTTTATTATGAGGTTCATTAAGCTGATTGTTCGGTGGAGTTCACATTCCTCTATGCCAAGATTCTTAGGCAGTGCTACGAAAATCAATCTGCTTTGGTCTTCCGGCATATTGCCGCTGTTGTAGATTTCATTTATGATTTCTGTAACAAGTGGATGAAATATTGATATATACTGTAAATATTCTTGCAATCAAGGTACACTTTAGACATGTGTGTGTGTATATATATATATATATATATATATATATTCAAAATTGTCTTGTTTCTTACAATATTTTCACCATTCCTGGTAGAATTTCTATTATCACAGGGTGGCATATCTAATAACAAAAGTGATGGAAATGAAAAGGAAAAGAATCTAAATGAAATCGAATAGATTAAAAAAAAATAATAAACATTTACAAAGTTCAAAATTTCCAGCACCTTCATTTGTGATTTTCTTTTTATGCATCTATGCCCTTTTGGTAATTCTAATCATTTGGTAGTGTCTGTAAACATCTCATTCCCCTCCCCTACCAGCCAAGAACGTTTACCAATAAGATATCTGTCTGTTATCAATGTGTGGACTAAGAGTCATTCTGTGATTTCCTTTGTGATGTCTCTCTGTTCAAGAATGTGCCTCTTAGGTCTACCCCTGGGTAAAAACCAGCATTGATGCTTTCATTCCAGTAAGGAAATTTCAAGTTAAATCTCATTCATCACTTTGGTTCTAATTTGCATGGTTGGCTGCTATTGCCCACAGCAATCACTTCAGGAGTGACATATTTGATTACAACTAATGTCGCTTTGTTTCTGCTAATAATGAATGCAAGCATATCCAAAATGAAGCAAAGTTACTGTTTGCTGATAGAATGAAACACAGTATAGCATCTCACAAGTTCAGTTCTAGAGATTACTAGTGGTTCTGCAAGATTCTGATGAACAACAACAAGCCCTCAATCCCTCCTCAGTTCTCATATCTACAGCTGAAGTTTAAATGCTTTGCCTGTAAATTCTTTTCCAACTCAACACTTGACTCATCAGAAGTATCAACACTTGATTTCTCACCTAGAACAGAAACTCTACTGAGTGATATCGGCACAACCTCATCTCTTGTCTCAGAGATCATATTTAAATTAGACTCCCATAAAGCAAGCATAAGTGATTGAATCACAGCTGTCATCCTAAATAAATGTGCCCCTGAGCTAGCTCTAGTCCTCTCCAAACTCTACAATTGTTGCCTCTCTGCTTTCCAGCTTGTTGAAAGACTTGATCTGTATTTCCTGTTTTTAAGAACTCTAGTAAATCTTCTGACTCCATTAATTATTGCCTTATTATCCTCTTCCTGCATTGGGGCAAAGTATTTGAAGCTAAAATCAATGCTGATGGGGTTAAGCATCTCATCTCTCACAACACTCCTCTCTGACAAATAATATGGTTTATGCTTCATCAGGTCTACTGCTGATGTGCTAATGTCCATTACTGAATATGTATACCAGGCTCTTAATGGCAAAGCTTGAGCTGTTGGTATTTCAAAAGTGTTCGATAGGGTTTGGCGTGCTGTCCTTCTATACAAAATCCAGGTCTATGGCATTACTGAATGTTTGTTTGATTTCATTCAATCTTTCTATCAAACCATGAAATGAATGTTGTTTTAAATGGGAAAACTTCAATCATTTCACATGAACATGGGTGTCCCGCAAGGTTCTATTTTATGTCATATGCTGTTTCTGATCTTCATCAATGATCTTCTTACTGTCATCAGTTCCCAAGTAGGTATTTGTGCAGATGACACTACTATTTACTCCTGTTTCAATAGGAAATCTGCCAAAGCTGACAAAGTAAACCTGGTTGCTGCTCTTGAAACAGACCCCCCCAATCAGTAGTTAACTGGGGTAGGAAATGGCTTGTAAATTTGAATGCGTTCAAAATAAAACTGCTCTCCTTTAACCATCATAAATAAACCTTTCTTCCTGCCATCAGTGTGGCAGATGCTTGTCTTCTGGAGAGCAACACACTGTGCATCCTCGGCTTCACTTTTTCAACTGACCTGAAGTGGAATGAATATATCAAATCTACTGCTATAAAGGTTTGGTCACTGTGCTGAACCAGAAAGTTTTTCTTGTGAGAATCCATCTTGTACATTTATAAATCTATCACTTGTCCATGCATTGAGTACTGTTGCCATATCTGGTCAGGTGCTCCTGATATTCATCTCAAAATGAAAAAAAAAAAAATCTGTAATGTAATCAATCCTGACTTGGCATTTCAACTTCAGTCACTTTCTAATTGATGTCACATTTCTTACTGTCTTTTCTAAAAATATTTTTAAAACAACTGCTCTGACAAGCATTTTTCCCCTGGTGCCCAGTCCATATGAATTTCGGAGAGCCGAGTTCGAATTCCAGTTGAATTCCTTGCATTCACTTACGCGCAAATACCCTTGGGAAGGGTATTAATCCGCCTATTCCTTCCAGTTATGGGTTAAATAGCAGGACAGATTGGATTCTATAGCCTTGGTCGGCAACCAGTCTACCGCAGAAAGCAATGGCAACCTACTGCGGGATAATCTTCTGCCCAGTCAGTCATGTCTCTTTCGAGACATGATCGCCCAAGCGTGTATCACATATGGCAATTAACTGACTGACTGACTAGTTTGGCATCCCGGTCCAACCATTTTTACCACTGAAATAGTTAAATGTAACCACCACTTCTACTCCAACAGTTTATTTTCTCATGCTTCTCACCTGTGGAACTTGCTTCCCTGATAGCTACAATCTCTAAAAATTTGAATGTAACATCAATTACCATCTTTTATTTTCTTGAATTTTGTTCATCTTTTATTCTTTCCTCAATAATCCCTGTCCCCAGTTTTTCTCTCACTGCAATCTCCTGTGTACTAGTAGCAGTCCCACCTTGCTTAGGGTAAAATGAGTAAAAAAAAAATTAATTGATATTTTCATATGTATGGCTGTATATGTGGTCAGTAAATTTTATATGGGTTTAAGTTTATTTTTCTTTAGATTAACATCGCATATATTTAATTATTTTTAAGAATTTTAATAATAGAAATATCAGAAATGAAATGTGACAGAATGATTTAGTAATATTCATTGTTCAAAATAAAATATGACATTTTCTTCATCCATAGCTACAATTAATCCTAGTTGTATTTAAATATAGAATGTGACTATATTTTTTTGCCATGTCCACTCAGAATTTGGACAATCATGACTCTCTGCCATTTATCGTCTTTTGTTGCTCTAACTTTTGACCTTTTCCTTTCACTTGCTGTATTTGTTTTTTTCTTTCATTCCTTAAACCTGTTAAGTATGTTACTTGCTTTTTTATTTTTTCTCTAACATTTGATATGCCTTGTGAACATTAGGTTCTCCATTGTATAAAATCATGTCATAACTTTTGTTTATTTACAGGTTTTTCTTTTTAGTCTTTCAGCAAACACTACTCAGATTATGTATTGATTTTCAAATAACTGTTGAGATAATTTTTATCAATTTATGTACATAAAGTCTTGCATACTTTCTTCTTTTATAAAAATAATAACCTTTGATAGAAGACAGCTTTACAATCACATATCAAAAAATAATTTTAACTTCTCTATGAAAGCTATTTTTGAATATTTTGAAGATGACACAACTTTTTCATCTAAGTATGAAAATGAAAATTCAGTTTTTGATTGGATGTATTTTTATTAATTGTTCAGGACAAATTGAAATCTACATGATACCCTACAATCTGTAGTTTCTTGGTATAATTTTAATTTTTAATAGAAATGTATGTATCAGATCAATGTGTAGCTTAGTGGTTAGTGTGTTAACATTTTAACCCTAAAACTCAGGTCTGAATCTCTTCATGGTCTATATGTTACAGCAATGACTTCCTAATAATATCAGCCTGGAAAGATGGCCTCAGTATGTGACACTACTGAGAAGTACCTGAAAACAAATCAATAGTATGGCTCAAGCATTGTAAGTAAATTCTGTTGATGAAACTGTTTGAGAGTCATCGAAGGTTGTACTAGCATGAAGTTGCTAGTCATTGTGATCGAGGGGTTTCAAGTGTGCTGGCCTTTTGAGTCACAGATTCCACCAGATTATGCATGCTTCCAGAAACTGTTTGGTTGGCTCAGTAGAGTTGCAAATATTGAGTGTTCTTTCTGGGTTTTATGGTATGTGTGTTAGTAGGATATAGAATCCAAATAAAAGTAGAGAAAGGATACTTTTTGTTGACAATACTTTGCCTTTCTTATGTAGGCGTCTTTAGGTCAGAATGATTAGTCTTTCATTCTGATTTTAAGATGCCTAACTAATGAAGGTCAAAACATGTTGTCAATAAAAAATGTTTCAATTTTGTTTCATCTCTCCAATTTCCTAGAATAATGGTTTTATTTTGAAAAAAATGAAATAAAAGACCAATATTAAAAAATATATTTTTTTAAATTAAAATATGCAAAAATAGGTTTCATGCTATTTTCATTATGATCTTTTAAAACAATTTATGATCAATTTGACTCTACTTTAACTGCTTTTTCACCTTTAAGTCTATAAACAGGAATCTTAATGTTTCTACTACAATTATTACAGATTAGCAGTAAGTACTTGGTGTTGCATGGGATGGGAAGAATAAGAATTTCTATTTTTATAAAACTCACTTCAGCTGACATTAAATATGGCAGATATTTCTTGGATTTTTTGAAAGAGCTATTCTCCATATAAAAGTTACCCTGTTAAAATACTTGAAAATAAGAAAATAAAATAAAGATTTCAAAAAAAGTCATGCACAATTTTTTTTCTTTGTTGTGTAGAATAATAAATTTGCAAGGGGTGTGTAAGTTCTGAAACAAATCAGTAGAAATGTATGTTAATAGAAATCAGTGAAGATACACAGATGAATACAGACAGTTTTATTTATACAGTCTTTAGTTTATGCTCATTTATCTAATAACAGAATCCAGAAAATCCTTTTGCAAGTTACTTGACAGTTATTCTGAAAGCTACTTAACTAATCATGAAAATTTTATTTGCCACTTCATAAATATAGAGGAAAACATTTTGGGGAGTATATTCAATTTCCCCATACTACTAATGGCAGTGTTAAGATCTACAAGTTGAAGTCATTTATTTTTCATGAATGAATTCCTCAAAATCTTTGCTGAGCAGGTAATAGGGAAGAAGGAAGCTTATGATATTTTAAAAACTCTCCTATTCAAGGAATTAATCTTTGCCTAGAAGAACAGAAGGATGTGACAAAAGTTTCTTGCAGAATTGGTTACTGTCAATAAACAACAGAAGTTTCTAAAAGAAATACAAAAAGAAACATCTTTCAAGCAATCGTCATCTGAAGCAAACATATTATCTGTATACATATTCAAACACCAAAGACAACATTCTATAAACTCAACCAACCATAAATAATATGTTAAAAAAGAAAACAAATAACCATTTAAGCAATAGTTTATTAATAACAAAGTACAGGCACAAATGCATATGTGGTTGTGTATGCATGTTCATGTGTATATATGTACACATGTGCATACCTACATATGTACTTGCATGAATGTGTGTGTGTGTGTATGCACATGCATGTAAATACAGGCATATGCATATAAGGTCAAACAATAATAAATAAAAATGTAATTATATACCTAATGTCCTACAATTACAATTTAAGATACCACCATACCAAATAAGTAAATGAAATAATAGCCTGGTGAAGATATATATATATATATCTTAGTTGAGGATTAATACCATTTATTTATGTAAAAAATGAAATAGAACTTTTCTAGCCTAAAAGATTAAAAATTTCTAGAGAACATAGAGGAAAATGAGGAAAAGAAAAAACAAAAAAATCATAAGGAGAGAGTGTAAAGCAAAAAAAAATAATGAAAAGACAAAGGATCATGACATCCTGCACATGTACATACATGAACAAACATTCACACAGACAGACACGTTGCCATATATGCACACACAAATGCAAACAACATAGAAAAAACTTACACTAATGATAGGTGCATAAAAAAGATGAATTGAGAAATATAAGCAGGTTCATCTACAAAACTCTGGAGTTGGAATGCTGAAGGTAACATCAATCAGGTAAGTGACAAACTTTTACTTATATTAATTATATATATAGAAAATTAAAAAACAACACAATTCTATCAAAATACATATGGAACCAGAAAGAAAATAACATTACTATCAAAATTAAATTGAAAAAAGTAAAAAGAACACCACCACACTGCATCTATAGCAAAAACTGTAAATTATAATTAGAATAGAAACTAGGATTAATCAGCATTAGAAATAAAAGCAAAATGCAAAACAAAAGAAATGAAATAATGGAAAAATGTAGACATGTGAACAAATATCTACTTTGCTACACAAATAAAAACAAAATCAAATAAACACAAAACTACCATATATATATATATATAAAAACATAAATATAAATATAGAAACACTCACCCACAACAAAAACAGAAAGTAATATAACAACCACCAAATGAAAAAATCACATATAAAGCCCACAACTACAAATATGCACAAGAACACAAACACTCTACCATGATCTAAAAAAGAAACCTTTTAAGTAGTCAAATATACTAACACAGTAAAATGGTCAAGCCAATAAAAAATAATCAACACAAAAGAGGTCAATCTAAATGACAAGAACAAACCAACTAAAAAACAATTAAGTGGACACCTATTCAATATGAATCAATTAAGCAGAAACCCATTTGTGCGTACATTAAAAAGTAATAAAAAAAATCAAACACCTGCACAATAAAGCACAATAAAAAGAAAACCAACCAATTGAAGATAAAATCAATCCTACAAAATATCAAATTGCATCAATCTCCTTATAATTAATAAAAAAATTGAGACATGACAGCAGATCAAAAAAATCTTGATGAATGACTACATCATAAATGTGTCCTTACAAAACTATGGTACATACCTTCCTTCCTATGTAAGGTGTGTATCTTGCTCTAAAAGAATGTTTTTAAAATTTACCTACTTGGAAACATCAAAGGAGTAAAGAAGTGATAAAACACATGATAGCAAGCCTATGTCTTTCTTCATTCATTATACATTTTTGTTTTCATTTTTTATTCAGATTTCTTACTTATCTCTCTTCTTGTTCTATCTTCCTCCTTCTCCACTCTCATTTTTCTAGTTCTGGTGTTTTATAAAACAGAACAGAGACTTAATAGTTGCATACATATTATTCTGTGTGTGCGTGCGTAACACTTTTTCCAGACTCCACAGATATTACCTTCTGATCTTTAGCAGAAGTGTCAATCTCTGTTTTTTTTTATTTCATTTTTTCTTTCTTCTTAAATTTTTTTTTTTATTCCCTTGTATCTGATTTTTATTTTTAAATTATTATGATTTTGATTTTGTCTTTTATTCAAAGTATTTTCTGTTATGGTTAGCAATATGTGTAAAAATAATTTTAAGCAAATTGTTAATTTATTGAAGAGTTTTGATTATTCATAGTTTAAAAGATCTTAAATATATACAATCCATCACTAAAAATGCAGTAAGTACCTGACTCCTCCTGATATCCTTTACCTTTATAAGAGCCAGATCAGGCTAGAAATAGAGTACTGTTGTCATATTTGGGCTGGAGCTGCCCAGTCCTCACCTTCTACTCTTGATAGAATTCAAAAGCATCTCTGAATTCATGTTGGAGAAGGATTATTTTCCAGCCTTTCCTTTCTCTCACAGGTAGGATGAGGTAAGTCTCTCACTGATCTGTCACACTTACATGGAAAATGCTCAGATAAACTACATTTTTCAGTTCCGCTAGGTTTAACCTTCATGGCTAGAAACTGCTATGTCACTTACAGAGTATCAAACTGCTCACATTCTCTCCATATTCTATTGGTGAAATGCAAGTTCTGCTCATACATCTTCTTCCTGCAAATCACTGCCTTGGGGAACAGATTCCCAAGAAGTTGTTTCCCCAATAACTACAATCTTAACCTATTCAAGTCTAGAGTTAATAGTTGTCTTCCCCTTCTATACATATAAACTACCTCTTAACATAATCCTCTAACTTGAGTGCCTACCAAGTTTTTACAGGGTAAACCTTATGGTAAAAAAATCGAACTTTTCTAAATGTTTGTTAAGTATATTCATCATATTTATATTATCATATTTAAAAACTCAATGTTGGTATTATATAAGTATAATTACAACTGATATTATGAAATTATATTTTTTTATATAATATAAAACAGAATTTATAACAGCCATCAAAAAATGATTAGTAACCAGACTTTGTCACTGATTCTATTCATAGACTTCTTTTTAGCTGAATGGTTGAAGATAATGTCCACTAAATTTTCAAACACTGTAAAGGTAGATTAATCAAAGCTTTGCTTAGTTGTCTGAACAGCTTATGTATATTATAATCAATACATTGTAAGTCACGAATCAGTCAGTATTCACCCCCGCAGAGATTATATGGTCACAGATGTTAGGGAAAAGAAACGCAAATGAATTTTCTAGATTTGGCCACACAGGAGTGATTAAAAGCATAGAATAAACTATAAAAATAATAATAATGTTAAGGACTTGGAAGCAAAACTAATAAAAAAAATTAGTGAATTCTTGAAACTGTACCTGATAAGGATTTTTGTTCAGAATATTGAAAGTCACTCATACAAAAGAAGAAAAAATATGGGAAGACACTAGAGGAGAGAGTGTATTTGTTTTTTTTTTTCATGATAAATTTCAATAGAAGCTGGATTATATCTTATCTCACAAATTAAATTTAAAACAGTGAACAAGAAACCTTAAAAATGAATAGAATTTAGGTTAATTTTAATATTTTATACGGCAATTTTATAAAAGGTTTATTTCTTATTTTCAGTTTAGGGTTGGGTGTCAGGTTTCTTCTAAAGTCTACTTCAACATTATACTTTTGGTTTTTCAGTCTATACTCTGAAATTTTATTTACTATTTATCTGATGAAAAGATTCAGATGAAATATCTGAGTAAAGTACCCAATATAAAATTTGTGAAAGTTAGTTGGATGTTTCTTTTTTAAACTCAATTTACCTCATGCAAGATGATAATGTCACCAAGATGCAAGGGAATAAAAGAGAATCAGAAAACTTCAGCAAGAACAAGAAACCCAATCCTAAACAGGAAACAAGAGATAAACTTCCACTCCTGTTCAAAATACCATAAGTCAACAGATTATTAAGTAAATAAGAAATTAAGCACAGTACTAGATTGGTGACAAAGTCTCATCATTTTACAGTTGATATGGCTAAATGCAACCATAAGTTTTATGCTAACAGTTTTTTCTTTGGCACGTCTTGCTAGTAGAATTCTTCCTTTTGGCTTCTTGCTTTCCAGTCAAATATGATCTTCAAAAATTTAAATTTAGTGTCATTTGATATCTTCTATCTTCTTATTTCTTGTTCTTTTATTGTCCTCTCTCCTTAATATTAATTTTTCTCATATTCTGTAACACTCGGTAACTCTTTGCATCCTAGTAGATTCATTGCCTTGCTTGGAGTAAAGCGATTAACAAAATACACTAAAATAGAAAGAGACATAAGACAAGGATGAGTTTTCTCATGAGATTTGTTCAACCTTTAGAGTGAGGTGATCCTAAAAGTGGGGAGAATAAAACACATATATTTTTTAATCAGTTCACCCCAAGCAAGGCAATAAAGTCACTAAGACATGAGGGAGTATTACTGAGTGTGAAAGAATATAAAAAAAAACATTATTAATGAGTAAAAACAATAAAAGAATTCTTGGATACAGTATATAAAATAGTATTAACTCATTTTGTTTAAATTTATCTTTTTTGATATTTCTTTTTTCACTTAAGCCACACTGATGTCAATAGTGAATTTCCATAACATTTGATCACATTTGAATACAGTTGCTTATAAACTCTTTCCTGATCTTTTGAACAAATGTAGAGGGTTATCCCTTCCGATTTAAGATTAGGATTCAGTTTTCTTCTAAAGTCTACTTCAACTCTATACTTCTGATGTCTCAGCCTAAACTCTGAAATTTTATTTACTCTTTATTATTATTTTTTTCATCAGTGATAAGTTCACACTTGTTCCTGGTCAAAGTTGAGGTGTATTCTTTGTTTCTTGTTTAGAATTAGGTTCCAATTCCTTCTAGAATTTTCTCATTCTCTTTCACTCTTAGTAACCCCTTGCACCTTAGTGGTATTATCACCTTACTTAGGATGAATTGATTAAAAAAGAAAAAAAGAAGATCCTGTAATTATTGTAAGATTTTACTTTGAGTTATCTGTAAACCTTATTTTATGTGCTGTGTTCTTTCAGAGTATTAGCAATCATGGCTCTCCAAAACTTCCTATCATTTATAACTCTTAGCAATGCTTCATTTTTACTATCCTGTTCGGCTACAACTTTATACAAGTTTGTTAGGTAGGTTACTCACTATTCACCTCTGCCTTTCCTACCTTCACTATGCTCTATGTGTGTCAAATTCTCTCAGCTTTTTTCTTCATTATGTGGCCCCAAAATATCAAATCTGATTCTAAGTATAAGTCTCCTTTTGATCACCATTTTCTTTAAACTTCCTCATTGATCAGATGTTTTATATATAGTATTCTCAGCATCCTTCTGTAGAATTAAATTTCTGTTGCTTCATTTCATTCTTTTCATAAAATTGTTCAACATTCACTGAAAGAAGGATATTATTGCAAATCAGTTGAACACTCATTTTCCTGTTTCTTAATACTTTAATTTAGCTTTGGGAAGGCATTTTTGCTATTCCAAATGCACATTTAGATTTCTGCATAACATCTGTTAGTATGGTTCACTCATAACACTGTAGTGATAACAGCATATGGCAGTAAGTGGCATATTAATTCCAAAAACCAAACTAACTTCTCGGTAACTTGACATCTTCCTCACATATATTTACTGCATTTAGTACAAAAAACGCCTGAACTCCTCCTGACAAGGTGATTTCAAATTTTCATAATCTCTGATACAAAAATTCATAACATAACAAAAAGTGGTTTATATAAGTTCCAGACATTCTACTTAAAAAAAAACCTTTGAATGCAATGTATGCTATCATGTTTTTGTCGCATAAATAAATCTTGTCCAGTTTGTCTGTAATAATTTATTAAAACATTTCCTCTGCAGATATCCATTATGGATAAATGTCAAACGCATTCTCATACATTCAGAGGTAATGATAAAAATGCTGCCAGGCATTGTTTTTTCTTTGGCAAGTCTGTGTAAAGTTAAAAACCTTTCATCCTTCCATTCTGCATACAAATCCTCATTTTGCAAAATAGGTGACTGTTTATTAAGAGAAACCATCTTTCTTTCAAATGTGTTTCAATCAAAGTTGAACAAATATTTCTGTCACACAAAAGAATATAGCTCTTGCTACTAATGTTAGTAATGGTTCACTCATAACAATGTAGACATAACAACATGTGGCAGTGAATCGCCATATTTATTCCAAAAACTAAACTGCTATAAAAATATGAAACAGGGGACACAAACACATATCAGCATGATACAATGTTAGACAATGCAAACTTAAACATTTTCTATCATATGTTCAAACACTGCCTAGATACTTAAATTTCTATACTTGTTTGATCTTGATATCCAATTTCCCCTTGCCAATGGCCATACATTCTCTAATATTGACTTGGCTAGCGCCTGATGTGCATTTTAAAAATCACAAGTCCTACTTCCAGATGTTTTGTAGATTTTCAGAATATTGAATTGACATTTTGAAATGTTTTATTGTCTTGTCACCAAACTATTTTGATATGTTGCTTTACTGGATCCTTATGAACAGACAAATAATCATACTTTGTTTAGGTCAAATTAATTACTGTAGATATTATTACATTTTGCTTGAATTCCATGGATGTACAAGTAATATAATAGAAATCAGTGTAGATTGTGGAATTGGAGTTTTGTCTGTATTGTTCATTCTTTCTTTTTATTTTGTATTTATAATGCACTTAGAAAAAATTATAAATCCATTTTTCTTGATTTGTGGACTACATAGCTGACTGAGAGGTTTTCTTACCATTGTGGTAGTTAGTCTATGAGAATGAAAACTCTGAATTAAAATTCCTATTACTTTGCAGCTACTGGTTAGGTAAAACTCTGAATATAAACTACTGTAGATAAGATTATTTAGCCTACAAAAAGAGAAGTATGTGACCTCAGTTAGTATCAGTTGCTGAAATGTTAAAATGACAAAAAGAAACCTGATTGTTTAGATTTTGATTCTCTTTTTTGAATAGTGGTTAAAGTCAAAATAAAAATTCAGAATTCTGAGAAATCACTTCTGTAACAAATGAGCTGTTCCTCCTTTGGATTTTGTTGAGAACCTCGAGATGAAGAGCAGTAGTATCCGACCAGTTTAGCAGCAGTTATGTTCTTTTAACTATATTTATAATTGATTGATTGGTTTTGGTTTGTTTTCTACAACTTATCAATCTTTTGCAGATTATTTAAAGCCAGAAAATATTTTTAGATTCTAATGATTTTTTTTGTTGGAAGATAATAATGGTTTAGTGATAAAAGTCTTAGTAATTAACCCATAGCTGAGGGGAGAAAAAGTGGATTCTTACCTTTCCTAAAGATATTTGCACATAAGTGAATATAGCAAACCTAACATGAATTGGAACTCAGCTCTCTGATTAACAATTCCAAGCCATTGTCCCTTGTACCACCTGCACATCAAAGTCTATGGTACATGATATTCCTAAGTAATCTACCACCTACATACTGACCAGACTTGATGCTGTTTGACTTTGATGATCACATGCGAACTGGTGTTTCAACATAATGTAAACTCCCAGGTATTGGGATATTGCATCATTGTATATTTAGTAAACTAAATAAGTAAAAGATGAGATATCTCCAGATATGGATAGTCGAATAAGAATAATCTACCCTAGTGGACTTTTTTTTATAATCATATTGCTCCAAGCAAGGCATTTTACTGTCACTGTTTTGCAGGGGGTTACATAGGAGGAAAGTTATGAAAAAGAGTGACAGGCTGTAGGGGGTGTCAGGAAGTGGCTAAGAGAAGGATGAGAATACTGATGACAGTGGAGTGGATGGAGAAAGGAGCATAAGAGAGAGGATGCAGGTTAGTGAGATAGGAGATGACTATTGATTTTACATTTAAATTCTTGGAAATTGTAGCTGTCAGGGAAGCAAGTAAATGAAAGGGAATTCCACAGGTGGGAAGTGCGTGAAAAGAAGCTGCTAGAGTAGAATTTGCATTTACAATTTATTGGTTTCATAGTAAAAGGGTGGGACCGAGTTGCTAATCTTGTGGCTCGAGTAAATTTGTATATAGGGGGCATCAGTGAGCTAATTTCATCGGAGAAGAAGCTGTGAAAGTATTTGTAGAAGAGACACAGGGAAGCCACATTGCACCAGTGAGAAAGTGACTGTATCTGAGCTGCCAAGTCAGGATCTATCACATTACAGATTCTCTGTTGGATTTTGTCAAGGATACCTAGATGAATAGCAGGAGCACCCAACCAGATATGGCAGCAGTATTCAATGCACAGGCAGATGGTAGATTTATATATGTGCAGGATTGTTTCAGGCAGAAAAAACTTCCTGGCCCTACACAAAGAGCTAACTTTCTTAGCAACAGAGTCTATATAGTCATTCCACTTGAGGTCTGTTGTGAGAGTTAAGCTGAGGAGGTGCAGTGTTTTGCTTTCAGGGAAACTAGCCTGATCCATGCTAATGGGGGGTAGGAGCAATTGTCTGTGATGGTTAATAGATAGCAGCTTCATTTTGGAAGCATTAAAATTCATGATCTATTTCTTACCCCAGTCCACCACAGATTGGAGGTCCTTTTCAAGCTCAGCAGCAAGGTTTGCTTTGTCAGCCTCAGCAGTTTTTTAAATATTAAATAAAAAAATTAAATAAAATGTTAAGTTTGAAATTCCCTGATGATTACTTAGATCAAAAGAGAGCTGAAGAAGTCCAGAGGGCACAACTGCTGAAACATTGTGATAATAAAGATGATGATATTAGTCTGAATGTAAATATTGTAAATAAAATTGTACTTTAGCAGTGAGAATGTTAAAATACAAAGTAGTTTTTGCCTTTGGATTTTATTAAGCTAGAAAAATAAACAATTAAAAATTATTGTATTTCGTTCTTAAAAAATTAATCAATCAAAGCTACTAACACACAGGTTAGTACAGGTATTTATCATCTTTTATCATAGGTTCTGCTCTTCTTTATGAACAATAATTGCAGGTACAAGAAAATGGGCCCTGGTATTTTGCCTAAATATTTGAAGCCATCAACGCTTCTTTGTTATGTCTCCAATGAATACTATGTACGGGAGTTTTCATTCTTGAGAAATGTAAAAATCACAAGTTAGGGTTTTAATGTCATAATTATGAAATTTATTGCCCTTGAAACAATTTTGGAAATACAATGACTTAATGTTCTGTTGATTTAAAGAAAAAAATAAGAAGTTAACATTTTTAAAATACTTATATGTGAAATTTAAAAAAATATACATCTCTACAGAAAAATAAAAAAAGTTAATCTGGAGCCTTAATTTGCAGCTATAAAAATATTCAAATTAATTTTCCCATAATTAGAAACAATGAAGAAATAATTGTTGCTGGCATTCAGACATTAAATTTGTTCGTTTCTCAATCCCTTACTCAAATTGTGGACTTTCCTACTCGTTTCCCTAGCAAAACTGAGCAAAATCCTTCTCTACCTGATTTATTTCTTCCCTCCCATCCTCACTGTTGCTGAGCTTTGCAACACTGCCATCTTGGTAATTCTGACTACTCGGTACTAACTATTGATACTTCATTCCAATCATCTATTAAACAAAAACCCCTTATTCACAAGGCATCTTTCCATTACCAGCATGCTGATTAGGACTTCCTCCATGATTTTCTTTGTAATGCCCCTTTAACTGACAAATTTATTCTCCCAGTTGAAAGTTCTGCCACTGAGGTTTCTTCTTGGGTCAAAACCAGCATGGACACTTTCATCCCTTCTCAGAAATATCAGGTGAAATCTCAATTCTCTTCATGGTTTACACCAGTATGCTCAACTGCTATAGCATACAGGAACCAATATTATATATATATATATCAGCATGATAGCTCTCATCACAACAGTTGCTGGTTGCGATAAATTTAAGTGAGTCCTCAAAGAAGCAATGTCCTGTTTGATGTGAGAATGAGGCACCATATAGCTTCTAACAACTTTAGCTCTCATAATTTTTGGTATCTTTGCAATAGGACATTAATTAAGTGTAAGGTCTCTATTCCTCCCCTCTTCAATCAATCTGAGGTGTTATCATCCTCTTCTGATAAAGCTGAATGCTTTGCCCATAAATTCTCATTAAACTCATCTGGAATATATCTGCCTAACCTTTCTCCTAGAGATAAATCTCTGTCAAGTGAGATACATATAACCCCTTCCATGGTTTCAGCTATCATCTCTAACTTAGATCCCTACAAAGCATGTGAACCAGATGGCATCCCTGTAATAGTCATTAATAAGTGTGCTACTAAACTGTATAATAGATCTCACTGCCTTCTGCTTTTATGTCTGCTGGAAGTTATCATGTATTGTTCCAGTTTTTCAGAACTTTGGTGAACCATTTAACCTTTCCAACTATTGGCCTTCTCCCACATTTTGGCAAAAGAATGATAAATCAATGATAAAGTGGTTCATCATCTCTCATTGTAGGGCCTTTTTTTTAGAGAAGCAATATGGCTTTTGTTTTTCCAGGTCAACTGCTGATGTACTGTTGATAATTGTGGAAAAAGTCTATCATGCTCTAAATAAAAAATAGTAAAGTTGAAGTCCAGGCTGTAGTATTGGACACTTCAAAAGCCTCTGACAGGGTCTGGCATTCATGTCTTCTCAAGAAGCTGAAAAGTTATGATGTCTCTGGAGAATCATTTTGTACTAATGTACATGTCCCCCAGATCTCCATCCTTGATTCTACTCTGTTTTTAATTTTCATCAATGACCTTACTGATAACATCAGCTCTCAACTTAGTATCAATGCTGATGACACAACAATTTACTCCTGCCTTGTTAGTAAGGCTTATCAGTCCAGCAAGGTCAAGATGGCAGCTGATGTTTAAAACTACCTGAAGTCCATTGTAAACTAAGGCAAAAGGTGGCTTGTTAATTTTAACGTCTCTAAGACTAAACTTCTTTTCATCAATCATCTGTAAGACCCCTTGCTGTCTTCCATCAGCATGGCTGATGTTAACCTTCAGGAAGTGACTTGTTGCACCTTCTCAGGCTATCATTCTCAGCTGACATGAAGTAAAAAAACTATACTGAATCCCTTGCTAGGTTAGCTGCTTAGAGAGTTGGTTCACTGTATCAGGAAAGACAAATTTTCTCTCCAGAATCTATCTTAAATATTGATAAGTCTATGATTTACCCATGCTTAGAATTTGCTGCCACATATGGTCTGGTACTCCTGGTATTTACCTTGAGATTTTTGTTAAGATCCAAAGAAGAATCAGCAATATTATTGGTCTTGATCTGGCAGCTTGAGTTCAGTCACTTTTTACCACAACAAAGATGCCTCTCTATGTCCTATCTATGAATAATTTTCATGGTCATTGTTTGAATGAAATCTTTACTATGGTACCTAAACTTTTTGAACTTAAGCACAGTACTAAACTGGCACTGAGATCTCATTAATTTGCAGTTAAACTTGCTCGATGTAACCTTAAATTGTATGCTAATAGTTTCTTTTCTTATACTTTACATTTGTGGAACTACCTCTGACTCCATGCTTTAAAGCCAAATTTAATGTGCAAAAGTTTAAATGAAATGCCAATTGATACCTACTGTCCTCGTGATTACTATCTTCTTTTTCTGCTCATTATTGTTTCTGTTCCTAATTCTTCTACACCTTGGAAGCATGATTTGTTACCAACTTAAAAAAAAAAAATTAGTGATAATCTGTGGATTAATGATTAAAAGTCAAAACAAAACCATTTTAAAAAAGAATGATTTATTTTGGGTATTACTTCCTTTACTTGTCTTTTGTTAGGAACTATAATTTATTTTCCATGACATTAAAGTGAAAGTTTCTAATGGTGAATCACCCTTGTACATATTTTTCTTATCTCTTTTATTCAGTAAGTTATGTCAGAGGCCACATGTCATTTGGAATTTACAAGATATTTATTTGAGACTTCTATACTCACTAAAAATAATGCACACCAGTCTACAATTTATCTGATATTTTGCAATATTCCTGAGGGTATCTGTGCCATCAACTTTCTTATTCTTTGTTCTATTCAAATCAATAAAATCAACAAGGGAAGTCTAAATTGATCTACTAGTTGTATCTGTGGCAAGGGACAGTATTTTATTTGCCCTTAAGTCGAAGAAAAGCTACTAACACACGTTGACTAGTAGAGAGTATTTATCATCGGTTCTGCTCCTCTTGATTAAGAGTAATTGCACAGGTAAAGGAAAATGGCCCCTGCTATTTTTGCTGAATTGTTGAAGCTATCTATATTTTCTTGCTATGGTTCTAATGAACACTATACATGCGTTCATTCATTTTTGGGAAGTGTAAAAATCAAAAGTTAGGATTTTAATGTCATAATCATGAAGTGGCCCTGATTAAGGTGCCTTAAGCTCATATAATTTCTTTGGTAAAAAATAGTTGAATGCTTAAGGAAACCAGTATGATAATTCTTATTACATTGTAGACTATATCACTTATATTATTTATCAAAAAAAATCAAAGCAACAATAGAAATTTATTGTATTTTTTTCTTTTTTAATCAGTTTCACCCCATGCAAGGCAGTAAAGACACTAAAACACAATGGATAACAGAGTGTGGAAAAATTAGGAACAGAAACCAAAATAATGAGTGTGGAGAGGAGAGAGTAATCAGGATGACAGTAGACAGCATTTAAATTTTAGCAGATTAAAACTGACCAGAAAACATGGAGTTGAAATGTAGTTTCACAATTGAGAAATTAAACTGTTATGGTTACATCTAGCCAGCTCAATTGTAAATTAATGAGATCTTAATGCCAGTATAGACAATCAGTTAATTGCCATATATGATAAATTCTTAGGCAATCATGTCTCTTTCAAGGCACGACTGCTTAGGCAGAAGATTTTACCGCAGTAGGATACCATTACTTTCTGCGGTAGATCAGTTGCGAACCAAGGATATAAGACCCAATCTCTCCTGCTATTCAATCCATAGCTGGGGGAAGAAGAGATAGATTCATACCTCTCCTGAGTGTATTTTTGCATGAGTGAATGAAACAAATTCAACTGGAATAAGAACTTGGCTCTCCAGTCGAATTCATTTCATTCACTTACACAGTCTAGTACTGTGCTTAAGTTGAAAATGTCTAAGTCCCATAGTTAAGAGCTCATCCAAACAATTATTATAAAAGTATTTTTAGAGAAGACACAGGCAACCTTATGGTGGTGTGAAAATGACTGAAGTCAATCCACCAGATCAGGACTGATAATATTTCTGATTTTTCTTTAGATTTTATCAAGGAGCCCAAGGTAAATATTAGGGGCACTGGATCATATATGGCAGCAATATTCTAAGCATGGACAAATGGTAGACTTATAGATATGTATGATAGATTCTGGAGAGAACCAAAACATAATTATATTTACTAATCTATTCATCTGTTAATAAAAATATTTAAAGAATTTTAGGTAATTGAATGACAAAATGTAAAAAATTCTATGTAATATGTTTCATTCTCTAAAAAAACTTCTTTAAACCAATGTCTTTATTAATGGAATTATATATATACATATATATGTAGGCAATATGGTGTAGATTCTGAATTCAATGATTTAAGATTTCTACATAAATATTTGAGTTCAATTTTCATTTGAACTCATTGCATTCACTTATGTGCAAATAACCTTTTTAAAATTATTAATATTTATATCAGTCAGTCATTTAAGTGCCATAGACTATACACATTAAGTGCCATAGACTATACACATTAAGTGCCATAGACTATACACATTATTCAACCCACAGCAGGAGGAAGAAGAGATGAATTAATACCTTTTGCAAGAGTATTTATGCATAAGTAGATTCCCCAAATTCAACTGGAATTTGAACTCGGCTCTATTGATTTCTTATTTCAAGCCAATATCCATTGTACCACAATGCACATCTTAAGACTGAATTCCTTACACAAGACTGAAATAACAATAAATAATAATGAGTTGTATTTATTTATCCATTCTCTGAATTTGCAATCATAAGTCATTTTTAGAATTTAATGTTTAAACTGTAATTTGTTTTTTCCTTTCTTTGAAATGCAGTTTGTTTTATTTTGTTTGTTCTTTTCTTTGAATGTTACTTTTTGTTTATTTATACCATTGTAGCTTTCATGATATTGAATCATCAATGAAGTATAACATCAGCGAGAATCCTTTTTTTTTATCTTGATCAGTATTTAGTTAATGTTCATTTCTTTAAATTCCTGAATGGTTATAATCTAAATTCAGACATGATTACATAACTGACATAAATAAAATCTTGCCCTTCTGTTTTGACTTCATTACAAATAAGAACATGTGGATAGTGTAATGGATGGCAGCTTAGAATTTTAAAATCAGATAGCCGCGTTCCAATTCCAGTTAAGTTCATTACATTCACTTAAAGGCAAATATCATTTGGAAAAGTATGAATCCATTTACTACCCCAGCTATTGGTTAAATAGTAGGAATTGTATCTAAAAGAAAAAATCATTATAATTCTCAAAAAATTGTTAATGCAATATTCACTCCAAAAAATAAGAAAAGAATTAATACAATCTAAAATGTATTTATACTTTAAATAATCCACCAATGGCTGAAAAGCATAAATAAAATCAAACAACTCATTATAAATAATTATGTTGAAAGATATTTTTTTAGATGTTATTCTCAGAATATGAGGAAGAATACTGCTGTGTATTTGCTGGAAGTTTTTAAAGGATTATCAAATAAAAACAAATCTTGATTTAGCATTAGAGGGAGTATCAAGGGTATAAAGTAATTATCTGACTCATGGTGTGTTAAAATCCCACAAACACAGAGAAAAACTGCAAGTCATAAAAGTAAAGTGGAAAAGTAACACACCTCTAACTGAGAAAAAACAGCATCAACAAATGCACAAAAAAGCTAGATATAATTAACAAATAAGTAAAATTTATTAAAACAAATAACTATGAGTACATATTGCAAGAATTTTCTCTGTCTATTTATAATATGATGAATGCAATGTTTTCAATGAGTTTTTAGCAATCAGTTTTCTCTTTATGAATTTTCGGACTTTTATGTAGAGGTATGATAACAGTGTTTACTTACATCTTCATTAGAGTGGGAATTTACAAAATGACAAAGTCAGAGTTTCTCCCTTGACTGCTAGTAACAACATGCAAGTAGAAGAGAAGGCTGTTGTCGATTAAGTGAATGCATGGCAATAGTCTGTACTCACTTTTTTCGTCTCCATGGTTATATGTTGATGTTTTATTCTATCAAATGTGGTGAAAATAGAAATATCTTGATAGGGAGTAGACAGTACAGAAAGTTTTTCTGAGTCAAAAGAAACCTATGTTTGGATCTTACCAAGAACTCCAGAAGGTATGACAAGCTAAGATATGCTATAGAAAAGCATAGTATACAGTTACTGCATATGTTGGGGCTGGGTAATTTTGACCTTTGGTCTGAGTGTACCTTGTGTCACAGTCTGCTTCAGTGTAGGAGGCCAGGGTAAATAAAGTTACTAAGATCAAATCTATAGCTGCATCTGTTCTTAGGAAGTTTGGGTCACTGACTTGGATCAGAAAGTTATTCTTGTCAGAATCCATCTAGCACATTTATAAATCTACTATTTGTTCAGGCATTGAATACTGTTTCCATATTTGGGTGCTTCTGCTATTCACCTCAAGGTTCTCAACAAAATACAAAGAAGGATCTCCAATGTTACGGATCCTGAATTGGCAACTTGACTTCAGTCACTTTCTCACTGACGTGATATAGCTTCCCTTTGTCTTTTCTACAAATATTTTCAGGCAACTGCTTTGATGAGTACCCCAACCGCATGAATTTACACATTCAACTAGATTGGCTCTAGTAGTTTTTTTTTTCTCATATTTCTGGAACCCCCTTCCAGTTCCTTGCTTCACTGTTAGCTACAATCACCAAAAGTTTAAATACATCAGTTGATATCTCCTTGAATTTAATCCACATCTTATTCTTTCTTCAACATTCCCTTGTACCTTGATTTCTTCTTTCACTATAAACCCCTGTACACCAGTGCTAGTCTTGCTGCCTTGCTCAGGGTGAAATAATTTTTAAAAAAACTCCAATTCTTCAATATTTGATCCCAAGTAAATTTGTAATGAAAAGAAATTTAAAAAATTAACATGAAAGTAAATAATTTCCAAAATTATTAATGATCATTAGTAATGAATGAGGAAAATTAAATGCTTCTAATGGTTTTATGGCATAAATGAAGTTCGTTTTCTCATAAGCTCTGTGCCATAATCTATACTTTGGATCTAAGTTAACAAACATTTGAGTAAACAATGTAGATTGAAAACAGCTAATAATTTCAAAATTTAAACTTAAATATTAACTAATTTTTCATCAAAGAAAAAAGATTAAAATGAAACTGCCAACTCCTTTCAACAAGATGAAGCAAAAAACATTATGTACAATTATAAATATGTGCAGAAGTTTCTCAAGGAAATTGAAAATATTTCTAAAATTAGAAAGAGATATTATTGTATTTCAAATGCAATGCAGGTATTTTGATATAATTTTAATTTTTTATAGATTTATTCACATTTATTTTGTTATTGTACTGTAAGTAAAAAGCAGAGATGCATATGTAGTTTTTTTTAATAATTTTACTTTGTATATCTATATTGTTAAAATTTTCTACTTACACATTACTTACACATTGAAAACAACTAGAAGAATATTTTGATGCTTTCTTAGAGAAAAAGCAATGATTAGTACCACTATTTCAGATGCTTACCAAAATGCTGTTTACAAGAAAATAAATTTTTACTTCACCTTTACAAACATCATTTATGTTTTTTGGCACTGTTTAATTTTTTTCATTTTTCACTATTTGCAGACACTTAAGATGGAAGAAAATTCAAAATAAACTGAAAATGACATAAGCAAAGTTAATATAGCCTTTTTTCTTAAAAGCACTGATATATTAATGATTTTAGATACAAGTTAATTGTGTTATTTTTTGCACTTGTTATTGAAACCTAATGATGAGAAGAAAAGATTGATGGCTGAGAGGTATAAGATTTAACATATCTGGGCTGGTTAGTTACATTCATTGACACAAACAAGCATTCTCTGAAATAGATGATATGATCATTGAAGGTTCTCTATTTCATGTATCTAAATTTTGCACTGAAAAGTCAAAAAAGTATTTCTTAAGAAAATTAGACAGGAAATAAAAAGGCATATTGGGCTCATGGCATGAACCCTTAATCATAGCAATACAAAAATAACCAGCTTCTTGAAAGTGGCTAGGTCTTTATGCTCAGGATTGGGAATGAACTTGTAGTAGTGGGGGTTATCTCTGACCATGAGAAAGAATCCTTATATAAGTATTTAAACATTATAAAAATAGTCCAGGACATGCTTAACTGTGATTCCACTATGACCATCAGTGTCATTACCAACCAACTGTTACAGTCTAGTATCAGATATGAGGTATATGAGGGCATGTCCTACATGAGGTGCATAAGAGTATATCCTGCATGACGAAGCAAGGACAATTTGTGTCCAATAAGAAAACAGTATGATCTGATTGAAATACTAACTGAACAACCCCAAGCTGACCAATGAACTTAAGCGAGGATTCTTCTTCCTCTTTATGTGCCATGTCTTTTCAGGACATAAACGATCATGGACTTCAACTTGAATCATTCTTTGTCACTCTTAACATTTTCCTCTTGGTATATCTCCCATCCCCCACTCTGCCATTCACTTGCTCAAGCATATCAGGTATATCATGCACTGCTTTCTCCTGTCTCTCTTTTCCTCTATTCATCCTTTGAGTATTAGATTCTCCAAGTCCTCCTTCCTCATTAATGTCTTAAAAATTTCAAAAACTGTCTCTTCCTGATGCTAAGTATAAATCTCATTTTTGTTTTCTTTCTCTCCAAAACCATGTTGTTGCTCACATGTTTAGCCCATGTTTTCCTCGGCATCCTTCTATAGAACCACATTTCTGTTGCTTCGAGTCTCTCTTTCAACTTTGAGGAGATTGTCCTGCCTTTGTTGTCATATAGGAGACAAGATATCACATAACAGTCCAGTATGCTTTCCTTTTTTTTTCCAATGAAATCTTTTTATCTCTCAATACTCTGATTAACTTTTAAAATGCATCCCTGGCTATGTCAATGTGCCTTCAAATCTCTGTGTCACACTTCCCATCCTCTGTCAGAACACTTCCCAGGTATTTAAGTTTCTGTACCTGCTTGATTTTACTATCCCAAACCTGTTTAGAAGGTTAAAAGTGACAGCAGATGCCTTTGTGTAGACTTCGCAAAAGTAGCAATATCAAATTCACATCATCTGAGTCTTATGAGAAACAAGATCATGTCATACTGTGCCATTTTTTCCTATAAAAAGTCAAACTTATTGTTACTATAAAAGTACCTTCCCATGTGGGCTGAGTAAATAAATCATGTGTTGGTCACCAGTGATCTATGGGAGTGGTCAGAAATGAGAAACGGAATGAATGAGGAACAGTTGTTCTCGGAGAGACTTTTATATACTACCCAGAATTATACATATGTACAAGTTTTCACACATGGAAAAATATGTATCACACATATCTATCTCAGCAAAATATAATGAAAAACAAAAGGAAAGGTCTTACATGTAGTTGAGGTTACTTATAATCTGGGAAGCCATTGAAATGACTCCTGATTTAAAGAGGCCAGATTCTTCTATATCCCAGCAGGATGGCATTGTTTGTAAGCTTTTTGTCTCAGAAGGACATGGCAGGATTTATTTATGTTCCAGCAGAATGTTGCCAAAAGCCGAGGAAGATGAGAACAACCTTATCATTTATGTGCTAACTGTGAACCCTCTAAATGACTAGCACTTGGATTAATATCTAGAGTGTTGTCACAAAATGGCAGTCATGTGACCCATGTTGACCAAAGATAGATAAGCGTCTTTTGTATCCCAACATCAATATCTTAACTGTGGTGCAGGATATAGTGGTCAAGTCCTGGGCAAAAAAAGGGCTATGCATGTTTGATCAGAATTCTGCTTCATCCCATGTAACTCAGGAGTGGGTGGTGGTTGAGAATATTCCTACCACTCCACCTCAGCTACATGTAGCTTCTGAGCTTTCATTATTTGAATCTTCTGAACTATTAAGTATGGAGCTCTACTGAGAGAAAGACCAACAATGGTCTCACTATATGAAGCACTTGTTGAAGACCATACTCATAACCAACATGCATGCAAACAACCTGAACATGTATTCACTTTCAAGGCCATGTCAAGACTGAAGTCAGTTTTATTGATTAAACTTATTCTTTTTTTTATTTATGTTAAACTTACATAAAAATTATTTTGAAAATATAATATTTTTCCGTTGAATATATTTATATTATAATATCCTTGCAATTACCTGACACTTTGTATTTTTCATATTCCTTCTTAAGAGAAAGATGTGAATTTGAATATTAAAAAAATTGTATTTGAGTGAATTTCTCATCCAAATAATTCAGTGTAATAATCTTTATAAGTTAAAGTATGAATAAAAAAGCAAAAAACATGAGTGAGAGAAGAGGGATTTTGTTTTTTACTATGACAAAAGAATGAGATAGAAAAATGAAATAAAATTCTTTTGGTTCTGCAACGAACATATTTGAAATGATGTACAAAAAGATAATGTTGATATTTCTTTCCTTTAGTTTTATGAGTTGATAAATGAAACACTTGCCTGATATCAATAGAAAGAGAAAGATATAAATTATAGTAAGGTTGGCGAAGGCACAAAAGTTTAAAAAGTGAATATAAAGATTTTTTGAAAAGCCTAATGAAACAAAGAAAAGAACTAGAAATGATTGTATAAGGTAAAAATAAAATTACACTTGGTTAAGATGAGAGGAATAGAAGAATATTTTTCAACAAATTTCAAGGTTTCTTTTTATTTTATTTTATTTTTTTTTTTAGAGGCAAGAGAACCAAGTCACTTTAAACTCCACATCATTTAACAACCCATTCTGTTCAGGCTGCTTTTGCTTCCTACAGCTTGTTATTTTTGCTATTTCATTGTAAACATCTTTTCAAAACTTCTGGGAGAGAAAATAGTCTGATAACTCATTTCGCTAATTTTTCATAAGAAATGCTTCTTAAAAATATGTTTATATGTCAAGAGAGATGCTGAGAATGGTGGATAAGATTAAGGAAAGGTGATTTTCTGGAAAGAACAATTAATTACCTCCATATTAGTGTACGTATGCTTGTTAAACATAGTCTCAGTTTTCTCGGCACTGTAAATTCATTTAAGAAAATTTATTAACACTTTCACTTAAATTGTTACAGCATCATTATTGCCTGTCAATGCTGTCTCATTCTCATAAAAATAAGGAACTTACTGGAAATGGTTATAATGATGCTGATTTCTGATGAACAATATCATTTTGGTTTTTATCAAATACTCTGCACTACCGAATAATCTAAAAAACACCCAAAGACAAAATATATTAAGAAAATGTCACAAGTCCTATTGTGCGACCCTATATGCTGGTTTAAAAATGTTAGAGATTGAAATTTCATGGCATCTTTAAAACATATATATATGTAATTATAAAAAACTGAAAGAGCAGGTAGATTAAAACCCACTGTTCAAGCAATTACTTTTATAAAGAGTGCTTGATACAAAGTAGAGCTTAATATTGTAATTTTTTATGACAATGGTTTATAAAAGTATTATATCCCTACACAAAAATTTTCATGTTTCAGAAAAATACTGTTCTTTTTCAGGTGATTGTTTAAAATAAATTATCTGACCCTTTTACTGTTGAAAAAGTTACATCTAACTGCCTCTTCTACTTGAAGAGTTTGCTTACTTGCACTTCCTACTTGTGGAACTTCCTTTCATTTACTTGCTTCTCTGATAGCTACAATTGCCGAAACTTTAAATGCAACATCACTTCCCATCTTCTAGCTTCTTGAATCTTATCCGTCTTTTATCCTTTTCTTCAACACTCCTTGTACCAAGTCATTTCTCTTAATCTATCTGTGCACTAGTGGTGGTTTCACATTGCTCGGGGTGAAATGATTTTAGAAAAAAAATACAAAAATAGGGAATTTACATTAGAAAATGAAAATACATGATCTGATAAAAAATATTGGGACTGTTGCTGTGATAACAGAGCTAAAATATGCAAAGTGAAGCTACTTAGCATAAATTCACCTTGAACTATGTCACAGATATACACTAAGTTATAAAACTTCTTTTGTTTATACCAGTGCTTGGAAGAAAAGTACATAGGGTAGGGTTGTTCCCTCATACCACAGAGGTTCTATCAGTGATTATGGCTTGCATAAGAAAACCACCTGTCCAAGAATATCTCACTCCTATTGACTTTTCCTCTTCAAAAACCAAAACTTACATGAAAGAAATAAGATTTCAGGACATTAGGCAGATGCTCACTCCAACAATGGAGTTCCAGGAATGCTTCTATTAATGGAAATGTGCTGAGTAAAGTGAGGAGCTTCAGAAAGAAACTACTTCAAATGAGATTAAATTCTGAATTGATATGTGCTGTAGTTTTCTTTTTATGGCATCAGTCCCGATACTTTTTTAATCAGTCTTAGAACTTATGCTGATATCTCTGTTCTTCTGTGACATATTGTACATATGTGTGTGTGTGTGTGTGTTGGTCTTAGATGATTTAATTCATTGTTTTCTTCTTGTATCTTTTAAAATAGATATCATTTTTATTTATTAATAAGCCAATTATAATAATTTTCTCACTAAATGATGCTGAATGTGATTATATAGATACCTCTACTGATTGACTAAAAATGTAGCATACCTTAATGAAAAAAATGCCTCAAATTTAATAAAAACAAATTTTATTGTCAAAATCTTGTTTGGAAAGACAAAAGGCTTTTTGATTATTGAATTATGTTTTTAGTCCTTTTAAATCCTTCAAAATTATGGTTAAAAATCATGTCCATTTTGTGTCAGTCAGGAGGGAAAAGATGAGTATAGGAAATTTTGGCTTTTTTCTATGAAAAACACACTGATTTAAATCAAATAATTGTTGGATTTCAATAAAACTTTCAAGATTCAGTAACAAATGAACTAAATTATTTTAGAAATATGTTATTTTAGAAACTCTTGGTTTTAAAATATATTGTTTTTTTTTACATCTATTATCACTTACATTAAGTTTATGAAATTTTTGAGAAATTGAAATTTGTAAAATTTAATTTCTATATTTGTTAAAAGTAAAACTCTTTGCAGAATTTAAATCATCATTTTTTTTTGTAAAACAGAATCTCTAGTTACTGAAAACCGGTTTTGAATTGTGAAAAAAAATGCAATAAACTAAGATATTATTTAATTAGAAAAGCTTTTAATTACTTACATGAATGAGATATATTAAGAACACTATTGTCTTAAAAAAAAATTATTTCAATGAATAATGAATTTTTATAAAAAATTTTTCATTTTTAAAAAAATCTTTCTGTTTAGACAGAGAAAACTTAAACACAAATTGTCATTATTTAGAGAATCATTGACTCATTCTGAATGAATTTTTTCCTTTCTTCTCATATTCTCTTTTAAGATCTTATTTAAAGAAACCATCCATTCAGTAATTTAATTCCAATGATTTATTTACTTCAGAATAAGTGTTAGATAAAAGGTACCTTAAATTTTATGTCATTTGATTTTAATCAAAATGTTACTTTTTATTTGATTTTAGTCATTGAATTATGATCTCTATTTTAAGACTTATCTATCTATCTATCTATCTATCTATCTATCTATCTATCTATCTATCTATCTATCTATCTATCTACACACACAAACAAACATATATATATATATATATATATATATATATATAAGGTTGATTTCAGAAACATATTTTTATTCTTGAAAAATTAACAGTACAAATGTTGAAATTAGTCAAAATTATGAGCTTTGAGTATCTATGCACCTCTGCCATCAATCAATGAGATT